>JBBPRH010000123.1:0-57326 GCA_038092915.1 Boletus pseudopeckii
ATATTACTTCAGACGCGATCGAATGACCCAGTGCAGCTCAAGGCTACACTCCACTACTTATCGGTCGCTCAAACGGCGACCGTCGATTTACACGCCACGCCAGCAGTCAAATTACTCCAATTCTGTATCAGTTCTCTAACACGAAAATTAGTCCTTCAGAAGTTCCTCCCGGAGGACCGGATCCGAGTCATTTCTTGGATCATGGATGCACTATCCGTGAGTGAACGTGAGACTGCCACTCAACCACAGCAAATTGCGCAGTTTCGGAGACAAATTGTCGATGCTAGCTCAATTCTCTTGGAGGTTAGTCAGGCGTTACGGTATTTTCTGTCTCCCTTGAACTAAGTCGTGCAGGTGTTGTTTGACTCCAAGCTATATAGTGACGACCTTTGGCGTGTCGTGAAAAGCATTCTTCGTGCTATCACCACCGTACGTTTTTCTCGATCGAATATCGAGGGTGAAATAACTCTTTCTAGCGCAAAGAGTTGGAAAATTGGATATTACCACCATACCTGATTACTTCTATCAGTAAATTTCTCCAAGTTTTGTCCCATGGGCAAACGCAAGAAGACGCCGGCGAAATCCAAAGCCTAATAAGGGTTCGCAATGGACCGCTCTCCCCTTCTCCATTGACGCCCGACATCTTTTTTCTTGGTTTGAGCAGTTGCTGGCGGGAGAGCAACCGTCGTCATCACAAGCGCCCACTCAAGAGGTGAAGCCTATGGCGAAGAATGGAGTTACGTTAGAACGGCGGCCATCTCATCTACCGCAAAGACCGGTCACTAGTCTGCCACCCTTGTCGCCCAAGCTCGACACCCCAATCACATGGTCAGCGATAGCAACGCAACAATCTCCAGTACGAGACGTTTCCCGACATTTCCATATCTCAAGCATGCCAACGTCTCCCAAGCGATCAAATAGCTCTTCGGAAGACGTCCCACGATCAAAGAGGGTAAAGATTAGTTCGAGAGGACAGGATGTTCCGACGCCATCGTTACTCAGTCGTATTGCGGATGCTGGAGATACCAACTCGGGTGGTTCCTCGGATCGTGCAGGAAAGAAGCGAAAAAAGCGCCTCGGGAAGGAGCAGTCGCCTGAGCCTGATCGACATCCATCGATAGGCTATAGTATCAAGGGTGCTGCTAACGCACAAAGGAGCGGGAGTGGGTTGGAGACCTCGTTGCTCGATAGGATGTGAGGTGAGGATAGGTGAAAGAAATAGTGACGAGTAGGATAGCTGTATTGTGTGACGACGCAATAGAACGACCCGTCATGGAAATCAAGCAACGTTTCAGTCCGATGCCTGGCAGGCCCGTTTGGTTGCTGACTGTACACCGCCACACTTGGCGTCATGGTCCGGGCCGCTGACGTTGGAATGGCTGGCCTTCGCACTGGCTGGCACGTTCCTAGACTCGAATCATGTCCGGGTCAACTCTGCCAGGACTGAATGACATATATCACAAAGAGATAAATTTGGCCGATGGAGGCTTGGTGAGGATCAAGTTGCATGACTCGCTGATGCAGTGTCTTGATGATCGGGTTCCAGGGAACTACGTTGGAGGATATCTTGAATTTCCAGATCGCTCACACTCCATTGTGGTCTACTCGTGCAGCTGCTGACGAGGAGAAATCCCAGTTGCTTTTCCACGCCCACTTGTCGTTCCTGCGCGCAGGAGCGAGGACGTTACTGACGTCTACGTGAGTACACATTAGTACCATCGCCTATCATCCTAACTTGAAGCTCGCGCGGGTAGATACCAGGCAGCTTCCAACACGTTTGAGCGTGAGGGCTATTCCAGTGAACAAGCTCTTCGGATCATGTTGAGTGCTGTTTCAATCGCCGCTCGTGCTCGCGCATGGTTCTGCGCTGAAAACAACGTCCATTGGAGCGAGATTCGCGTCGTGTTATCACTTGGTACCTATGGGAGCACTGTCACTCCTATGCAGGATTTCGACGGCATCTTTCCCCCTCCTTATGGTCCCAAAGCGTACTCGGCCATGGAAGAAAATACCACATCGTTTGGAGACGACGTGGAGGGCATGGAAAAGTCAATCCAAGCACTGACAGAATTCCACACGGAACGGCTTTTGGCATACGCTCGGATTCCAGAAACGTGGGACCTTGTGGATGGCATCGCATTCGAGACGGTTCCAGTGGCAAGGGAGGTCACTGCGATCAGACGCGCTGTCACTGCAGTGGCTGCTTCGCTTCATGCGGAGGGAAAACACATGAAACCATGGTGGTTGACTGCTGTGTTTCCTAATGGACGGTGTTCTGAGACGCACGTTCCTGGTGGAAAGCACATACGCGCCAAGGAGGTGGCAGACCTCATGCTACGAGAGGGTATGGACGGGGAAGGGAGGGCGCTGGTCCTTCCAGATGGAATTGGGTTTAATTGCGTTGCTGTAGAACATATGCACGGATTATTGGACCAGTTCAAGGCAGCCTCTACTCAGGTGATTGGAGAAGGGAGGAAGTGGCCGTGGCTTGTCATCAAACCAAATGGAGGAGGCGGGGCCGGGATCGGTTGGGCAGATAGTGTGGCAAATTGTGTCGACGAGGCATATAGCCAAGGGTGGGGAGGATTGATTGTGGGGGGTTGTTGTAAAGCCAGACCGGTAGAGATCAATCAGTTGGCGTTGACACTCAAAGACAGGGGGTATTGACCAGAAATAGATACAGCGCGTGTGAATCTATTGCGGCAATCGCCGAGCGGACTCTGCGAATGGTGTGTTGACCGAGGAGCGACGACGAGCCAGGAATCCCAAAAAGACAGTGAACGCCGCCCGAGACGACGCGCAAGTCCAAAACGCCGCTTTGAAACGGTGCGTGTCTACGCATATATACCACGCTGTGGTTGCCACAGGTCGGATTGGTGGGCTGGAGACGTTGGATGGGGTGTTACATATGTAGATGACATCGAGACCATGGTACTGATGATCGTCCAGGTTCAATCATGTCGTCAAAACTACCCTCCATTCTGAGTGCTACAGATGAGGAGATCCAACTCCTCCTGGCTGCTCAGTGCCACATCGGAATGAAAAACTGCGACAAGCAGATGGAGCCATATGTCTTCAAACGGAGAGTTGATGGTGAGTTGTCTAGATTACAGCGCGCTGGATTGAAGTCGACGGCTCTGTTGCAAAGGAATTCATGTTATCAACATCGGAAAAACCTGGGAGAAGCTTGTATTCGCCGCCCGTGTAATCGCTGCCGTCGAGAACCCACATGACGTTTGTGTTATTTCTGCGCGTCCTTATGGCCATCGTGGTGTCTTGAAATTCGCTGCCAACACCGGAGCTCAGGCCATCGCTGGTCGTTTTACCCCCGGTTCTTTCACCAACTACATCACCCGCTCGTTCAAGGAGCCCCGTCTCATTGTCGTTACCGACCCTCGCGTGGACCACCAGGCTATCCGCGAGGCATCATATGTCAACATCCCCGTCATTGCACTCTGCGACACTGACGCCCCTCTTAAATTCGTCGATGTCGCGATTCCCACAAACAACAAGACGCGCCACTCTATCGGTCTGATCTGGTGGATGCTCGCACGGGAAGTCCTCAGGTTGCGCGGGACAATTCCCCGCACGCCCGATGGCTGGAACGTCATGGTGGACATGTTCTTTTACCGTGACCCCGAAGAGGTGGAGAGGCAACAACAGGAGGAGGCCCAGGCCAAGCTCGCTGCTGCCGAGCCAGAAGGCCAAGCCGTTCCTTCAGAGTGGGATGTTCCACCTGCCCCTCAACCAGGTGCTATCAACCCCGCTTTGGTTGTCGCAGATGGTGGTAAGTAGCGTGCTTACCTGAGTTGGATGCTATCTCAAGTTTTATTAGGTGGTGCCCTCGACTGGGCCGCAGAGCCTGCACCAGCAACCGATTGGTCAGCAGAGCCCACATCGGGATGGGGTCAGGAAGCAGCCGCCACCAGCGGATGGGAATAAGCTTGCCGCCCTCTCGATAGCTTGGTCCAGGTGGACGTGCACTCATTTTCGGTGGTGGTTGAGGTTTCCCGCAGGAATTTGGTATTACACGAATTGTCTCGATGTCCATGCTTTTGCTTGATACTTCTGTTTACCTGCTTTTCCCTCACACATGAAATATGCAAAAATATGAGCATCATGAGAGTAAGGCGGTCTCAAGTTTTGCACTCGGCAAGTACTGGTGCCAGTGGTCAGTTGGCAATTCCTTACTCAATTCTGGTTGTCCGTAACAATCAAACACGTCTGTTAGTACATACCAGAATGACGGAGCGAAACGAGTTCATTCCGAGCTCAAAGCCCACGCCCCAAATCACGTCGTGATACATGCCGGCTCGATGCCGTAGCTGAGTTTGGTTTTGCGTCTAGTGTCGAGCGGAGCATGAATTTGTCCCTCGTGACATACCGTGACTATGCTGTGACCAACTGGAGCGCTGCCAGGAAGTATGAGAATTTTGGCACGCCAGGAACATCGTCTGGAGTGCTCATCGAGATGCTAACCTACCGCCGCCCTCCATCTCGATTTCTGGACGTTGGCAGGTAGCCAGCATCACTGTGATCCCCGCCAGCTTACGACAGCTTGGCAACATTCTCGACAGCCGACCTTCCTGGATGGAGTGCCATGGCTGCCCCAACCGTAGTATTTAACTTTCAAGAATGCTGAGGTTTTCTGCCCTCCCTTTGATCCATCGAACATGTTGAGCGCCTCCATCATTTACATTCCTTACGAGAAGTGCAAGGTCGACTTGGCTTTCGCATCATTCACTTTCGGATACGACTGCAAACTCTACCCTTTACTGCACGAGGGGGCGGCACTCCACTGTCGTCTGGATCTGCGGGATGTCGGAACTGGCATCTCCCGTTCCTGGGAGGCATTCAATCACCACCTACTTCGGCATCATGCCCAAACGACGGTACCAGAAAGGTGTGCGAAAGGCGTCGAGGACCTCACTGACAGGATAGTAAGGATGCATACGTATCCTATGGCCTATGGCGGCTTCAGCGATGTCTGGAGTTGTCAGCTGCTACATAAGCAGTCGCCTCCCGAGAGGGTGCGTTCTCCTGGTACGCATTCGTTCCAGCAGATTATACTCACTACTGGAATGCTACAGGTGGCCGTCAAGGTCGTTCGACCTGGCATCGCGAATAAAGAAGAATTCCTGGTCAAGGAAAAGGTGATTTGCGTTCAGGCTCAAGGGCTGTTGTGATTTCCTTGCTTATTCCTCTTCCAGGCAGTTGAACAGGAACGCAACGTTTGGTTTGGGCTCGACCATCCGAATGTTTTGCCTCTGTACGGCACTACAATGGGATTCGGACCGTTTCCTGCCTTTGTTTGCCCATGGGCAGATAATGGCACACTATCCGAATACCTGGAAAAGTTCGAAACAGAACTCGATCTGAAGAGCAGAATGACTCTGGTATGTTAATAAAATACTGCCAATCTTGAATTGTATAAATCGATCCGCAGCTTAGCAACATTGCAGATGGTCTGCAGTATTGTGGGTTATCGTCTCTCGCTCGTTTCACTCAGTGTTTTATCAACTGCTGGCTAGTGCATTCTCGTAACATAATACATGGTGATCTTAGCGGCGTACGTTACCCCCACTCGAATCTAGTTCCTATGAACTCCTCATCCCTCGGTTGATTAGTCAAACATCTTGATCACCAAGAGCGGACGGGCGCATCTCTCCGATTTCGGATTTTCCACGCTATTCGAACAAGTTTCAGACACAATGGCTTCTGGCATTTCCTCGCCGGGGAATGTTCGATGGGCAGCTCCTGAGCTGATTAATAGGTGTGAAGACGGCACGCCCCCATCGCAGTCGTCGGGCCAACAAGCGGACATCTACTCTTTCGGAAGCATCATGCTCCAGGTTCGATCCTTGTGTTCTTCTGGTCCCCATGCGTCATTGACGTTTCTTACAGACCCTGAGCGGCAAACTACCGTTCCATGGGATTCAAAGGGTCGCTGAGATCGTGATTATGATTGCGTGTGGTAACCAGCCACCTCGAGAGCCTAGATGGGATGGCAAGGCTATCTCCGACGTGCTGTGGAATTTTATAGAGATGTGCTGGGCCAGTACTCCCTCTGAGCGTCCGTCGAGCGCAGAGATTGTTAGCTTCATCAAGTCCCAGATATCAAGGTTATGATGATGGATGGGTGAGATTGGCGCTTGCACCGTTACGACTAATAACAAATGCATGGGTGTAATATAGTACTGTAGGATACGGAATTAAGATTTAATGTATCAAGTGCATGTTGTACTCTATGCAATGGTCAATTGAGATTTCAGAATCGATAGTACATGTCAACATGCGCCGTTTGGGAACAGCCGATCGATCGTATCTTCAAACCATTTCGTCCATCCCCACTCTGACACCCAAAGACAAAAACAGTCACGCTGCATTACAACTCTCTTTCTCACTATATTCACGCATCCCTGATAGTATCCCGACGATGACTCAAATCACCAGCCTACATTTCTTCTTCGGTCCTGGAGAGGCCGAGCTGAGTAGAAGTTCACTGTTACAGTGTTAGCTGAATCGATTGCAAAGCCCTAAACATACCTCTCATCGGTATCTGTTTCGGTTGTGCAGGAACGCCGGGAGGGTACGGTAGGTATAGCAGAATGACGCCGACGGCGGATCATAGCTAGGATCGAGGCAAACCGAGACCAGCTAGACGAATCAATTTCCACGGAGGGTGTGTTGGAGATCCGTGCAAGTCTGTTTTCCTCTAACAGACGCTTGAACTCTTCTGTGCTAACAGGTGGCAGGGCACCGTAGAGAGCCGTATTGACAGAATTTTTCATGGCCCACTTCTCCCAATCTGTGTCAGACGATAACAGCTATCAAGTATGCCCGAACTTGAAACGAGTGCGGTTATGCACTTACCAAACGTTGTAGGGTCCAGGTTCCACCCCGCCAACTCGACCGCAGAATTTTGGTTTGCAGGCCCAAGAGAGACCCTGTTGAACCAGATCACGAGGAAAATGGTAAGGTAGCATGAATGAAGTGGATAGTTTTGGCGAGTGGGTTCTTCATTCATCGGAAGTTTAGTACCGGGCCGATACCAGTACTCGAGAACTTCATCAAAAAAGCCTGATCTCAGGTGTTCTGCATACTTGCCCTCGCGTATAAGGTGACCACGAAATTTGTCTGACAACCGTTGGTCGAGAGAGGCATGCCACACGCAGTATATTACGTGGTTCAAAAACCTGAGGGCAAACTTCCACTCGACTGGGATCCAAAGGTGATGGACCCCCGACTTTGTCTTGAGAGGGAAGGCTTCCAACCTATAATCGAAAGGTCCGCAATGAAGAAAAGCGGGGAACCATTCAGACTCGTTCTCGATGCTGTGCCAGAGTTTGCAGGCATCGTCAAGCGTGAACTTGTCGAGTGGCATCACTTTAAATTTAAATACCGCGGTCCGTTACAGCATTGCCGTCTGCCAAACGCCATTGCACCAATCGTCCTTGCGAGGTTGAAGCCTAACCAGGAGCATGTGGACACAAGTCTTGCGCTACTCCAAGAAGAACAGTGGGAGTGGAAGGGGCCCCGTGATGATGAATGTCTGTGGTCTGTGTCCTTGTCAAATGAAGTTACGACTATTGGAGACGCATTCAGTGAGTCCTACTACACTAATCAGCCGTTACTGTACATGCAGTGTTCAAAGCTATCACAATCCTACTACCAATGTACTGCTAGAATCCAACATACTTCATCAAGACAAGGATGGACGGAAAAGGTTCTGCTCCTGATCGTCACTGCTAGTAAAGGTGCGGGGTACCGTATTCGATCTAGAAGTTACCGTGTTTCTCCCAACTGAAATGTGTTCCCATACACCCCCTTTCGTCAAAATATCATGGTCAACGACCGGCACGTCCACCTTACTGTTCTTCGGCAATGGTCTCATCCACAGAGTTATTGAGCTCTTATCCAACCGAAGCGAGGTATTGTGCCTGAATATCTGCTTGTCTCCTGCGAAGTTTACTTTACTGCAATCGATGCAGCAAGCATTTATGAGGTCCCGCAGTCGTCCTTTTAGAACCTCGGCTTCAGCGGCTGAATTGTTTATGGGCCAACAAGCAATGGAAGGATCGCCGGGCTTCGTGACGACTCCACCGACTGCATCGTTCCACCATTCCTCTGCCGACCGTTGATCCGTGGCTCCGGTGATTATGACAATCTGTGGGGAAAGGTCACCTCCGTACGTGAGGTTGAAATGTTCCCACTGCAATTTGACGTCTTCACGGTCAACGCCCCCTTTCTCCACGCAGAAGATAAGCAGATCTGCTCCGCGCTTGACAACCATATCCTTTTTCATCTCTTCCTCTCCCCAGGGCGATGTCTGTCTCCGTGGAACCTGGTAGACGCGAAATAGGCGCTCTGGTGTGCATTTCATAGCCTCATCAAATGGAAGTTTGCTATGTGACTTCTCATTCAGGACCGATACTGGGCTGCGGAGGCTCATCGGCCGGGTGAGAGATAGCGATAGGGTGACAGGGTTGTGAAAGGTGACGGAACGCTTTATGGCGGCTTGGCGGATGGGAACGTGTCGAGAGACATCGCACATGATGACGTTGGCTATATGAACCCCATGTCCGTTCCTTGGAGACAATATGGTACGGATGTCCGGAAATGCCGTGTCGACCCAGCTGCGTTCAGTTGGCATCCATTGCTCGGTGCGACACGTGCTCGTGATCATCTTGACTAGTGCTGTTCTTGATACCCTGCGTCTTTCCTTCAGAGCGGCGGTCTCCATGGAAGACTCAAGCGTCGTCACGCAAGCATAGTTGTCGAAATACATTTTCAGCGCCGAGAATTGTTTTTCGTTTTTTAGCCACCACGTATCCATGTTTCCCTCTTGATTCTCGAGTCCTGTGATCGCGATGGCGATGGGAACTTTCTTCCTGCAGATCGCGGAGTGAAAGAGGTGGTAATTCGTGAGCAGCGCGGATCGGACTCGCGTCCCACGCACGCAGTAGACGAGCAAGTCGATGCTGCTCGCCTTGGCCAGGTCGTGGAGGAGTTCCTTGAGATACGCCTCCGCTTTCTCAGCAGGGACGGTTCCTTGAGTACCCTCGTCTAACCCCGCGGTATCCCATATAGCGAAACGCTGATCACCTAGCTTCAACAGGTGACGTTTATAATCGAGTGTGCATCCGACAGCACTACTGGAGGTTTTGGAAATATTTTCACCAGCGATCAGGTTGATGAGGGAACTCTTGCCCACGCCCGTCTCTCCAAAAATTACGACATTCTTGATCTAGGCGGCTCGGTCAAAGAGTCCACCCTCCACCGACCACAACACACACCTTCCTGGGTTTTCCGTTGCCTTTGTTTGAGCGTAAAGTTGTTGACTGCAAATGCGTGTTAGGGTCCACCGTTGGATATTCGAGAGTGGGGGAATCACCCTTCTGAACATTAACGTCGGGATGTAGTCGGGTTCAAGGGGTATGTTCAGCGTTGCAGTATCCTTGGTTGCGTTGCCCTCAGGACGACCGATCGCTTATAGTTCGGGGACTCTCCTCGGTGCCTACCGCACTAACAACACGCTTGCAACGGATGAGGGAACAGGTTTGGGTATGGAAACGGCGTTTCATTAATACAACGTAGCGCAGAAGCACGGTGAGTCATAGCCTGGAGATGCGGCTGTTGAACGTGCTCTGCATGCAGAACACTCGTTACACGGCACCCGGGGCGGAAAAAATGCTGTTCGGAACAAGAGCCTCGTGGTTGTGCTATGAGCACACTGCTGCACTGGACATACCTGGCGAGTAAGATATATTCTAGAAGACGCCACTGATGCCATGTTCTTGTTCGGTTAGAGTGAGGTCACTTTTCTCTGAATTCGTCATCAGAATGTTTGTGCATGGGAAGATAACGGACGCCACATAGGCGCTTGATATGCGTCATGTGAAATGATTGGTAGAGGTTAATATCAGCGCTAGAGTCTAATCGTTCCCAGTGATAACGGAACCAAATAAGAAAGAAAGAAACGTTCTGGGCAGTTTAAAAGGTCCATAACGTTCAACCTACTAAGCTGAGTGCTGAGTTCACATGTCCACAGCATCCGCCTCGGTAGTCTGATCTCAACCGTACGCCGCGGGAGCCATCGTCAACTCTCTTTTCTATAAATGCGACAGGATCCTGTCTTTTCCATGTCCAACCCCCCCCTCCTCGAGCCGTTGTGCCCCAAACACGAACTGAACAGACAAACATAGCAGTAAGCGTCATGTTCGCCGATATCACTTTCCATCCGAAGTGAAGAGTATTTTCAGATGTCCCAGAAAATGCTGATCTCAGACAATTCCTCGTCCTACCAAGTTCAACGAGCTTGCACTCCCAACGTACTTATTGTTGGCGAGACGGGGGTAGGGAAAAGCTCTGTCATCAACCTCATCGCTGGGGAGCGACTTGCCGACGTATCTGCTGGCGCAAGCGGTTGCACGATGGAAGCTACTTCGTACGACGTCGTTCTCACCGACAGCCAGAGTGTCGGCCACCATATCCGTCTGTTTGATACAGTTGGATTGAACGAGCCAAGCTTGAGCAAAAACGATTACCTCACAGCCATCGAGAAAGCCAACGTGCTGATCACTCAGCTCCAGCGTACGGGTGGCATCCGCCTTCTTATATTTTGCATTCGAGGGAGCAGAATCACCGCTATCATGCAAAGCAACTATCGCCTTTTCCACGACATCCTATGCCAGAAACAAGTTCCTGTGGCGTTCGTCGTCACCGGGTTGGAGAACGAACATCCGATGGAGGGCTGGTGGAACAGGAACGCTGCGTTATTCGCAAAGTCCAATCTCTTGTGCACTTCGCACGTTTGCGTCACAGCAACTCGTGGATTGGATGACGTTTATGCTAGCCAGTATCAGTCATCGCAGACTGCGATCCACAGGATGCTTTTGGAGCATCTGTCCAAGACTTCGTGGAAACCAGAACGCACATGCTGGTTTATTCACGTGGCGGGAAAGCTGTTGAAGTGGGTAACAATGATCAAGGATCGCAAGCTGCACCTCCCAGGGCAGCCAAAGTCTTTGACGGTGGAAGAGTTGGCACGGCATCTCAAAGAGAAATGCAAAATTCCCGGAGAGGAAGCACTACCGCTGGCTGGCAAAATTTGGGCCAAACGTATGGAGCCGTCTCCGTAGACTTACACACCTACCACCCGTCGCTGCGGCCGTTGATGTACATATATTCTTTGTATTCCCTAGTAATAACGATGTGTGTATACTGCCGCCGGTGCACACAGTACAAAACCATCCAACCCACGTGACCGAAAGGTGATTCCAACGTGACAGAGCATAGAAAATCTACAACATTATTGTACTCGGACTGCAAAGTTGGACAATTTAGAGAGGTCAACTAGGCCCCGAGGCTGAGCCTGACAAGGACTCGGTTGTCAGTCACCAACAACGGGTAACTTGGTGTACATTGTCATGTCCCGTCGCGGTCACAACACGTCAAGTTCCCGTGGTATTGCATGGTACTGCATGAGACCTACCTTGGAACACGAGCATCTCATTCATGGTTCCCTCCACTGGATCCGGTGGTCTGAAGCTGACGGATAACGGAGCTTTTGCCTCACGTCTCGTGCGCGCTAGATCGTGAATGGCGTGAATTGGGTAACGAGCAACTCACCATAACGTTGCGTTGGGTCTCCGACTCACCGCCATCTCTAAACTTGAATAATTCAGGTAACTTAGAACCGGTGAGACATTCCAATGACGCGAGACAAGGGGTACCTGCCAGTTGTTGTCTGCAAAGCCACCCGGAACTCGCCTGCAACACTCGCTTTCGGTACCCGCGGGGGCAGCCCTGCCCGCCACTAACTTACCTCGCAACGTCAATCGTATTCGGAGAGATTGGACAAGGCCCGCGCCCGATGATCAACGTGATCGGGCAAAGAGCTCGCAGGAAAAGTCGTCCGCGCACCGCCGCCCTTCCAATTGAAGGAATATGAACGCCGAAAAAAGGTACCCAGTACGGAACAACCCGTGTGTCGTATATATGGGATATATGCTTGGCCTGTGAAAGAGTCCCCCTCCCTTGAAGATATCCAGCAACGTCTGCCTCCTGCCAAGCAAACCCGGATCCAATGGAATGTTACCACACATGGAGCCTTGCATGGAAGCGCATGTATACTTTCCAAGCAATGTTTGTTTGAGGGACATGACATATCCAATCAAGGACCGGCCGTGCATCAAGTACCGCAAGCCCTGACATGGACAAAGTCACCGTCCACGGGAAATACGTGGGGGAAGGGCAGACGATGTATCGGCTCTCTTGTCACTGTCGTCGTCCAATGTAGCGTGGAAGTAGGACAAACAAACATAGTTGAGCGTATTGCCGGGGAAGAAAAAGTCATTTTTGACATGGTACGACGCTGCACTCACTCACTCCGCATCAACGGAGAAGTTGCCAAGGGAGTGCAAGTTGCCAAGTTACTTTTTAGTTGCGGATTTTATCGCCACCTCCATCGAAGCTAATCGTGACCAGATACTTGAGCCTGGAATTCAGAACGGACGTCAATATCCCTGGCGGGAGGATGTGCGGACATAAGTGCACGTTTAACAATTCATGGGAATGATGCTCACCTAAGTGCAAAACCTCATTGGCTTGGCTTCACGGTAGTAACTTACGCTTAGGTCCCCCCAGCTACCGTGAAGAGGATGTATGATATCAATATTCAAGTTTCCACACTTGACCAGGGTCACCAATATCAACTCCAATCCGGAAAGCATATCTTACGCGCCGAGCAGGTGATCCGTACCCAAGAACAATATGACTCTATAAGGAGAACTTGTACCACCCTATGTCCTGCGGTCGTTGAACTCCGTGCACCAAAGACCGTGAAATTGTTAATGGATTTATCATCTCGTGAACTGACGAAAACAACAGAATGCCAACCGATAACATAGAAGGGCCCTATAGACATGGGAATCAACGTCTGTTGGTCTTGCCGGCCTTCCGTTTGCCAGAAAACAAATGCTTTGGCTACATAGACTAACGTCAGGTTTTGCACAACGAAGCATATGCGTAGGAAAAAGAACCTTTTTGACCCTGATAGCACGATCACTCTCCCCAGCTTTGGCATGCATATTACGTTCGCGTTGACCCAAGTTACGCAACTTGATGGCTTTGGATGCTTGCTGGTGACATATTGAATCAAGACAATCATGTCGGGGTAGACAAAATCGTTTACCTGGTCATCCCGCATGCCAGCAAGTTGCCGATTCGTGCGTGGCGCTCTCGGGTTCTTCGCAATTACGGCTCCAGAGTTACTCTTGACGCGTTTGCTGGTAGGCGGTTCCTCCCCATCAACATCCATCCATTCGCCTTCGCCATCGTCATCGTCATCGGCCGCTTCGGCATCGTCCATATCCACATCCATGTCGGCCTCTGCCCTCTTTCGTTTCGCGGCTTGCACCTTGGCCAGCATCCCCGCGCGCGCCTCTATGCTACTTGGATCATACCCAGCTTTCTTCAATTCTGTGGAGAGCTCGCTGAGAGTCCGAAGACCAGCCGTCCGCGGAAGGCGAGCTTGATTCTTCTTTGACTTCTTGATACTTTGCGAACGGATCTTGTGGGCAAGCGCTTTTTGTGCTTCGGTTTGTTCGCGCTCATCCTCGGAATCAAACTGCAGCCAGCTCAGGTTAGGATACAGGACGGCGGGATGGTGAGGATGTATACCATATCTTCCGCGCTATCATAGAAGCCTTCTGCTTGGAGTTTTTCTTCTTCACGTTCAAGTGCCTCGAGTTTCTCAGCAATATCAGGATCAATGAAGTCAGCAACGTTCTTGCCATCCATAATTTCGGGGATAGTGTCAAACTTCCACTCGTCGTTCGACAGCAAATAGTTGGCTGAA
The DNA here is from genome assembly GCA_038092915.1 of Boletus pseudopeckii. Classification (NCBI taxonomy): domain Eukaryota; kingdom Fungi; phylum Basidiomycota; class Agaricomycetes; order Boletales; family Boletaceae; genus Boletus; species Boletus pseudopeckii. Next base: position 13,862 of record JBBPRH010000123.1, read on the forward strand.
AGTATCGACCAGTCACTCAGATCGCACAAACCACGAAAGGTGATGACGTACTTTTCAAGTTGATACTGAAAATGCCATCGCGGTCCTCCTCTTGTTCGACGTCGCGAAGAAGTTTCATCCTATCAGGATCGTTCTTGTCGTACTTCTTGCGTTCCTTTACGGAATCAGGAATGAAAGGTACACGAACGACGTCATCCCGAGGAACAGGTTGCGCGACGTGGATTCGGTTAATGACAGTGTTGATTTTGCTTCCCTTGAGCTTGGAGTCGACGCGATGGGCAAGGAGAGCATCGCAAGCTTTGTTTTTGAGTTCCATGACACCGTCTTCAGAGTAACACGACACCTGGATGCATTGCACGTTTTCCGAATCGATGATCTCCTGTACGAGCGTTTGGTTTTCCGGTGCTAGGTCTTCGAGACGCATGACGTCAATTTTGTTGATAACAAGCATCACCGGTTTACCGGTAAAAAGTGGTTTGATGGAATGGAAGAGTTTACACTGTTCGTCGCATGAGATAGATATGCATTAACAACAAAGAAACTTACTTGTGCTTCTACTGTATAACCACATTGTTCGCTGAGGTCCATAAAATACAAAACGCAACTCTTAAGGTGTGCCAGCGCCGTAATACTTTGCATCTCAATCGTATTCATCTCTTCAAGTGGATGGTCCAATATACCGGGGGTATCAATAACTTGCCACCGCAAATATTTATAGTCTAGATGGCCAACAAAGAGCGACTTTGTGGTGAAGGCATATGGCTGGACGTCAACGTCGGCCCGAGTGACCTTGTTCATGAAGGAAGATTTTCCAACATTCGGATAGCCACAGATGAGGAGAGTCCGTGTGTTAGGATCTATTGCGGGGAGACGGGAAATATGTTGCCGGACTTGTTCGAGGTAAGCCAAAGGATCTTTTTGTCTCCGCATGATCGTAGCCATCCTAAAAGTAACGTATAAACGAAGGCACGAAAAGTATAGATATCCCTGGACGACCCACCGACCCAGTGCAGCCGTTTTAAGTTGCTTACATCGGTACAAGCTATCGCCAAATTTGAGCAAGCGCACATAATCCTTGGCCACATGATCGATCAGATGCCGGGCAGTCCGAAGCTGCCCGAGTGCGAGCTTGTAGTGGTTTTTGTCATAAAGTACATTCATAAGGGATGCGAGGAAAGGGTGTAGGTCCTACACAAGAATGTTCGTGAGTGCAGTCCGACCAAAGTGTGAACTCATTTACATCGAGGATCGGGAACTCGGTGAGGATAGCACCAAGCTTCTCGTCAAAGGAGTCTTGCGTGAATTTAACCTTGCGCATATAGAAATTGCGTATACGGCTAATCTTGAAGTTTTTGTGGATTACCTAGAGCACTGTTATCTACTCGATCTCGAGATGTTCAAGGACGTAGCGGCATACAGTTGGTGTTTTTCGCTGGGTCTTGGACAGGACGATGTCCAAGAAATCTGCCGCTGTAGGCACTGGCGCTATTGCTTTTAACCCGCTCGTCGACATCGCGACAAACTGCAGGGGTCGATGAGCTGAGCAAAGATAAAGTGATGGGTGGCCTCGACATGCGGCCCCAAAATTTTAGGAACTGCGTTCTCACGGGTCATGTGGTGTTCAAACAGCTAGGGTATTCCTACAGCATGTGAGTGGCTACTAGACAAGGGCATCCATGAGAAGCTATGAAGGAGGTATCGAAACAAAGGGTAACTAGTAGCAGTAATACTAAATAATTGGACATCAGTAAAGTTCACCGAGATTACGCAGCCGTACGATCATCCAACGATCTGATAGATAGTCAACGTTATCGAGAATAATTCTCTGTCTAGGCAAGACCAGTCCTCGCAATATGCGAACGGATAATGGCTTCGCCAACTGCGTTCCATCTACACTCAGCAACTGGGCTTGCAAGAAACGAGAAAGAGGGCGCACCGTTGACAATGATGGCCTGGGTGGCGCGAATATCCTACGAAGCATCAGTGAGACCTGGACGGCGGGATGGATAAAGATTACGCACGAGCATAGAACTGAAATGCTAGACAAATGTGATCAGTACATTGAACCGATCAGCACGCGGTAACTACGTACTGCATACAGCGCTCTACGTCCGATATCATTGCGCCTGTGCACCTGGATGAAGTGGGCGCGGAAATACTCCGATACATCGGCATACGTATTTGGACGATCCCCATAAGATGTGATGCTACACAACAAAAGGGGGTTTGATGAATACCACCGAGTAAATACCGAAGAGAGAGCGTCACGCACTACTTCCGGACTTTGATCCCCGCCTCTAGTTTCTTCTTCAAAAGATCAGTCTATTTGGATTCAGGATCAGCGGAGACACGGATAAGGCTCGTCAAGCAACTACCTTGTTGAGCAGAAGTACCAGATGTGAATTTTTCAGAAGTTTGTTGGAACATATAGCTGTGAAAAGTTGGAGGGAATCGTCTACTCTGTTCGTTCGGGAATCCTCTTCCAGATACTATGTTTGGATTTGAGAGAGAAAGGCGGTGTAGTTAGCGCCAACCGCAATATACATATGGAGATACATGCCTGATCGAATGCGCTAATGGGTGCCAAGAAGATGATCGCTGTCGCTGCAAATAGTGAATGATGTTAGGGCTGGGTCATGGGCATAGCAACCATGCTATGCTGTTGCCACCCGGTGGAGCAGATATGGCACAGCATTGATTGAAACGACATACCGTCATCAAAATAGGGCACCCATGCATGTCTCTAGTGTCCGAATGCGAAAATGAGATGCCATCAACAGCACGACATTGGTTTGACTTGCCTGACCACGCTGAGGTGGAAGACAGCATATCAAAAACCGTGCGAAGTTCCTCGATAGATGATAGGACCGATACTTACTGCGCCGCCAACGTCGTACATGAGCCAGTTGTAACGAGAACCACAGAGCTCAACGTCGAAGGAGTGCTCAGCGACACCCAATGTTTGCAGACGAACATTGAGCAAGTCGGCTGTGGGGACTTGATCAACATGTGCAGTCTCACCAAGGAATGGATTGTACCTGTGGTTGGTAGATAGTCTGGTTGTGAGATTCGCTTCACGTTATCCAAGAAACTGAGCCAGAATTCAGCAATAGGGGGTATATTATGACCCATAACCTACAAAGGTGCTGATTCGTCAAGTCGTATTCTGCGGTTGTTCAACAATATCCGAACGGCAGGGTGTTTCCAAAGTTCGTCGAGTTCGTCTTGAGCGGAATTGAGTGTTCTCGAAGCGAGGTTCGTTACATGAGCGACAGCAGGAGGTGGGCCACCGGTGGCTGGGACTGCTCTACTGCGATTTGGGGATAGTGGAGTGACGAGGGCCTGCCATCCTGCTCGAACATACACGCCTGTGCGGCCGCCAGTCACAGAGACTCCGCCACTCAATTCGGATGCGAGAGAATCCTCCATGGAGATAAGGGTGACTAGTTTCGTCCTTAGGCGGGATACTTCGCCACTGACGTCCCCGAGTGGTGCGAGGGCATGTGCGACAGCCTGGCCCTCTGTCGAGTCATCGGAACCAATGTTTGCAAGCTCGAAATCTAGTTCGTCGAGGATCATCCGCACAGCCTTGATGATGTTGAAGTAGACCACAGGTCGCCATGAGGGACGTTCGTGTTCGAGCGTCTGGTGAGCATAGTACAGCTGGAATTGCTTCTGCAAAGTGGACTTGCCAGACTCGGCTTGGCCGAGGAGCATGACTGAAGGATAGCCCAAGTGAGTTACACAGCCCTCGTGGCCACATCGATAATACCTTTGACTTGTTTTCTCTCTGCCTCCTTGATTCGTGCCCATTCTCGCTATAGGAGGCTATGAGGACGGCTGGAAGACGCGAAGGTGTGAAAGAGACCCACCCTGAGCTCGTCGTCTATTTTCTGGCTGGTACGGGCTGCTTCCTCATCATAGAAAGGGGAGGCCTTGGATGTTCCTCCTACGGACTGAAGTAGGATTGGTTCTGAGGAGGAGTGGGTATGGCCAACTCGTTTGCTCATGTCCGCTGAGCAGGACTGACTGTCGCGGTGGTAAACGCTGGAGCGCAACGTCTTAATTGCACCCCCGACCGGAGAGTCCCACGTATGTACAGGCGGGGCAAAGAAGCTGATCAAGTTGTACTGCCATCAAACTAATTGGTAGTTTAGGCAATTGTTGTACAGTAACTCGCTGGCATGCGTCCCTGAAGTGGCGCCTCAACCGAGCACGCACACATCCACACGCCCGGCAAGCTCAAACTCTTACACCCAACTTGACATTTGGCAGGTCCGGTACTTTGTTTAAATTTCGCCGGCTGTCGCCAACTCGGGAGCTGTCGGGATGTTTATTGAGAAATCAGAAAGGCAGTGCAACCAGTACCTGTAGATCTTCGGAACGGGATGTTCTCACCCTCAATCATATTCGGCCGCCGTGCCAAGGTCACAGCTCCAAGCGACGACATCGACAGGCAAGCTCCGACCTATACTGCCCAATCACCGAACACCTTAAAAGATATAGCTTCTCCTCGAATCACTTTTGTGTTGATATGAAACGCTTTCCATGGCAATCTAGGCTGCTTCATATGGCCGGATCCATCCGGCTAACAATATGATGACGCTACAGGAATGAAGCATATGCTCACAAGAGATGGCATCACAAAGCATACTCGATAAGAATGACTCATCTCATTAAGATCAGTGCTCCTAGTTGGCGTGTTGACTCGCAGCCGCCGCCGCCGCATCAGCGGAAACGGCCATTGTAAGTCCAGCGTCAATGCCATTAGAATGATAAACGCCACCATCATCCGGTCTCTCATCGGGTATGCGTCATGCTTGTTACCGGGGTGCCTGGCCGCATACCAGACTGCTCTCTCACTGGTCCAAAGTTTGAAATGTACCTTTGCTGCAAGCTCCATCAACCAGACCCTCTAAAAGTTTACTCGGCGCCGTTGCAAGACTAGTCTCGTGTAGCTGGAAGGTCCATGTTTCATCCCTTGGGCGCCAAAGTCACATGTGAGTCTGTTAGCCGCTCGCGTTGGCAATTCCAATGGGCCTTGCGCGAGTACCCGATCACCTGGAGATCATGAAATGTGTTGATGAATGTGCTGATCACCACCGGTACGCACGCGGGAAGTGTGGATGATCATTGATAAAATTTGGCTCTCGGCGCATGTGTTTGTACCAGACTATGGTAGTCTGTTCACAGACGCAGGGGCCAAAAATAACCAGACCTCTAATAGGCAACACACTGATCAGCAACGGCGGACTGTGACAACGACGGTGAACGAACCAACACCCGCTGGACGTCATCTAGTCCTTGCCAGTGGGAGCCACAGGCACCACGAGCACACGCAGCCAAAGAGTCGGACTCTTGAAGTCAAGCTGAAACATGCAGGTACATAGTCGGACTTGCCAGGGCCGCCATCGATGAATAGATCGCAGAGATCATGAGTACGTTCTAGCAAAGCGACTTGCGGTCCGTGCACCAAGATCAAGCGTGTTTTCCAATATGAAAGGACATCTCGATCGATGAAAGTGATAGTGACTGTGTTGGTGGTCAGCATCTGGGCCAACGTATTGCAGGGTACTGCAAAATGGTGGGCGTGCCAGTGCCAACATCCAGTAAGACTTGTGAAGAAGGTCTCGCCAGCACCGCCAAAAGATCTGGAGTAATTCGGACCAGGTCAAAAGAGGAGAGGTTCAGCCTAGCTCAACGTTCCGGGTCGAGGGAAGGGGAGTAAGGGGAAAAAAGACATCGCTTCAGAACCGAGGCCTAGTGAGACAGGTTAGGACAGGTCCAAAGTTTTGTTGTTCATTCATGCGATCAGTTCGGACGCAACATAACGAACAATCTGATTGATAGCACATACTAGGTCCGAGTCATTGGCACCGTCTCCCTTGCCACAGGCCACGTGTCGGTTGCGCGAATGCACTTACTTGTATACGGTTTTTATGTGTCTCAAACCTGCCTGGGCGAGAACTTGCAAAACTTTAATGATTTCTTGAAACGTTCCAAGAAACAACGAAGTTAAAAAGTGACATGCTGTGCAACGGGAGGCACCGGTTAGACGCGGCGGGCGTTCAATTCGACTGTTGATACAGGCTTGATCGTTCTGTCGACGCCGACGGGAGTGCTAGTGACCTTTGAGCAAACTTCATCATTAGATTGGCAGGTCCCTCTCCTACTGGCAGAACAACGCGTACCGTTCGACCACTGTAGCTTGAGAGATGGTTACAACGGCGCAGGCAGAAAAGCATCTTCTGTGGCATCCACGGCGGCAGCACAAGTTCGTGGTTGGCGGGGGTTCTCAGATGTCGATGTATGAGTGGGCAGCAGATCGCTCAGAAATACGCCATCTAAGCTCTCAAAGTGACCTCTCGTTCATGAAGGTGAGCAAATCATGGGAATTCGCGCAAGGCATACGTACCAACTATGACGATCAGTTTACTGATTCTTTCGTGGCTAGTGTTTTGCATGGTCTCCAGATCCCTCCTTTGATGATTTGTTTGCTATCGGACTCACTTCGGGACGCGTTGACCTCATTCGCCTTGAAGCAACGAAGGTGGCCCGGAATGGCGTTCTGTCTAGTGGGCCTGTGGTTTCTCTTACCGTTCGCAACTCGCGGTCATGCAATGCGTTGGCTTTTTGTGAGGCGGACCCAAACTACCTTGCAGTCGGCCTCGACAAAGTTCGCGGGGACTCTAGTCTCACTATTTGGGATGTTCAGTCCTGCATCCCCACGTTGTCATTGACCAAGGGCGCCCCCTCTGACGAAGCGAGTGTGACCCGACCGCACCCTAGGATAGCCAGAGCGGATGTCAGCCCACGAGCTGACCCACGCATTCTACAACAACATGCTCAGACCGAGGTAGTCTCCGCGTTGTCGTTTTTGCCGCAGTCCACCCATCTGTTGCTGGCCGGCATATCCGCCCGATGGCTACGTCTATTCGACTTGCGTACTCCGGCCCCACCCACGACGAATGTAGCAAGCAAAGTCTCGGGAATAGCCACCAACCCTACCGACGCTAACCAGATAGCTTGTTGTGGGGACGCGACTGTTACCATCTGGGATGCGCGCAGGCTATCTAATCCTCTCCTTACGTTCTCTGAAAAAGACGCAGCAGCCGACGGTGCACGACCTCGCCCTGGTTCTATCATACACCGTATCGAGTTCTCGAGCACTCGCAGAGGTCAACTGGCAACGATGGAAAAGGACTCGACTTGCGTACGATTCTGGGATCTCCAACACGCTCAGGCTGTAGATGGAGCGTCGGACGGAGATCGGTCGAGGGATTCATCACATTCACGGGTACCTCGGAGGTCCTGGACCAACCTGTCATGGGCCACCTCTGCATCTGGCGTAAAGCCAACTTCATCCGAACTGCAAGAGCCTTCCGTATTGGTCCTCGCTGATACCCGCAGAAGTAAGCCTGTCACGTGTGTTAGTAGACGACCCATGAGCAGGCTCTTACATGTCAAATGTCAACAGCGAAACGCTTTAGTCGACCTCTCGCATCGTTTACGCTCGTGCCTCACTCACGTCCACACTCGTTGACATCCGAGGTCATGGTTGTCAACAAAGACGGAGATTTGGAACTGTATGCAGTGCATGATACACCGAAGCAAGTGGCATGGAGTGCTCGTGGAGATCTCGTCATTGGCGTCGGACGATCCCACAAACTTATTCCTGGATTCCAAGATAGAGAAGTATCCATCCAACCGTGGGATGCCTCCAGGACTACGGACGACCAATTTGCATCGGCCGGCCGGCCTAAAGCGATCAGTCCCGAATTCACAGATAGCAGACAGGATGCCGACGGATTTCCGTCTAGTGTTCAGGAAGGTTCAGGCAATGGGAAACAGTCAAAGTCGCGGACATACAGCCCAGCATCATTTCGTCACTACCCCCTGGAGCTATCTACAGTGCGGAGTGATGCATCGGTACCTACAGAACGAACGCTCGAGCAGCCGAGCCGGCATGCAGTGAGCAACGAAGAGGGGAAGAAGAAAGCTCCGCGTATACAGGTTGACAAACTCACCGCATCGAGAAACAAGAAGTATTCCTTGCGTGCAATTTATCAAATCGTCGAAGATGATATCTCGATGGTGATGAGACACAGGGTCATGCGTGGCTACGGAATCAGAAGTGTATGTTGCCATCTGCCAACATCTATTGATATTTGTCTCACCTACTTTGGTAGGTTTCCCACAATGCAGACCTGATGCAAGACGATCTTTTGTCTGGTACATTGTCTACGCTCTGGAAGTGGACGCGTCGTAAGTCGAACCGACTGGTACTTTTGAGAGTGCCTACAGATGTCTTTTCTAGATTCAAGAGAAATCGCGTGCTCTCCCACGTCGAGAATCCACGGGTATGATTTCTCGAACCAGGGACTGATGGGAATATGGGAAGGTTTCCAAGCATTGCCTCAAGTATCTGATTCCAGGGATTCCACGAGCCTACTGAATGATTTGCACTTGGCGCCGCCTGCATTCGAGTCAGGCTCTGCATCGACTCTAGGCCTGCCTTCCGCTTTCTCTCAATCTTTCGAAGATTTGTCTTATGGAGACTTCAATGCTGCTATTACCGCGATACTATCTCGACAGGGAATAGAAAAGACATCTTGGTCCCCAACATTACGGACGAACAAATCGGCACAACGAGAGTTGGCACTCCAATTGTGTGGGTGGTATCTGGGAGGTGATGAGCTCTCAGATGCGATCAAAAAGTACGGAACCGTGTTGGTCGTCGTACGTGTCGTCTAAGCAGTGTACAGATGGGAAAAGGATGGACAGCAATCTCGTGCTGCTTGTTGGCTCGTGTTCACGAGACAATACACAAAGGCACTCGAGTTGCTCATGCGCAGTAAAGGTATGCTCGTCACATGACCGTGTTTGAATCCTCCACTTGATTAAACCTCAACTTAGACGAGATGCATCACTTAATGACCGGGACACTCGCCGCACTCATTCCAGGGAGTACGACGAGCAGCGAGTTGCGAGATCATTCTGAGCGGTTGATCGTCCGACTCCAAGATCCATATTTTCGTGCCATGTTGACCCAACTAACGTCAAAAGATTGGTCCGAGGTACTCGAGGAGGAGGCCCTTCCCCTTCGGGAGCGGCTCGTCATCGCCTTCCAATTCCTCGAAGACAGGGCTTTATCGCTATACCTCCATCGCACTGCCGAAAGAGCATCTGCCAAAGGGGACATTGAAGGTCTCATCATCACTGGGCTTACTCCAGGCGGGATAGACATCCTACAAAATTACGTTGACCGCACGGGGGATATTCAGACAGCAGCTATCGTCTCATCTTATGTTTGTCCAGCAAAGTTCTCGGATATGAGGGCCGAGCGATGGCTGGAGGCATACCGGGACTTACTCGACGGGTTTCGGCTGTTCCATCACAGGGTTAGCTTCGATATAGAACGCGGTGAAATTCTTCAGGAGGCCGTGCAGAATGGGGACTTGCCGCCTTTTGAGTGGGCGCCGAAACATGTTCTCATACGATGCAACTACTGTTCTAAACCGATGAACCCTTCGGTCGCGGATGCAGCGAACAAAAATCGGGTGAGTAAGTATGCGATTGTGATGACGCTTTTGCTGAACCAAAGTAATTAGCCCACCGCTTGCCCGAATTGTAACCGCGCGCTTCCACGTTGCTCTGTCTGTTTGATGACACTGAGCATGACACCCGATGCAAATCGGAATGCTGAGCTTTTGAACACACGCGATGCGTTCAAAGGTATGTCCAACACTCCGTCGACTGTTGGTATGGATGCGACGTTCGGACAAGCAGATACGATTGAAGATGCTATCATCATCTGTCAAACATGCAGACATGGTGGCCACGCATCGCATATCCTCGACTGGTTTTTCGGTGAGGAAGGCAGTCGCGCGCGTGGAGTATGTCCGGTTGGGGATTGCGACTGTCACTGCGGAGACGAACTCTAGATCCAATCGTCGAAAGATTTTATGTATAGCACTTGTTGTATTTCATCTAACGTGCCGATTGTATCAATAATGTATCATATACATGTAGCTTGCACCACTATCTAGAAGACCATCATAGCTCATTGCGCACGGCAAAAAGCATAGTGCTGCTAGCGAAAGCGAAGCCCTCTTTGGTCATTCTGTGCCGGATGATAATGACTCTTTCCTTGTGGGCGATGGGAGGAAAAGTGATAAGGAATCCGGCAGTGTATTGAAAAGACAAGTTCTGCAGAGTGGGTTGCATTTTTACGCTTGTTTGGAGTTGTGATGTAGCACCCAAGCAAACCGCAACAAAGTCACTATGAGTCTTCCCAAGACCCACACGCCAAGTCACACAGCTTTGCTTCTATTGAACGAATCAATCGCCTTTGTCCTGCATGGGCACTGGATACCTTGTTAAATGGTGACCATGGACCTAGCGGTGTTGTATTCGACTTCAAGGAACTACAAGAATCAGCCGTCTTATCTCCTTTGGGATGGGCACGCGTCATTACTTATCTTGCTGAGCCACAAGTCCTTGTGGTGAACCCTATCTTTCATCGTTTGTTACGCGCCGACCCAATCGACGCGATCTTCAGGACGCGAGGTGAGTTTATCACTTGATCTGGGATCAATCACAACATAACAGTCCCGGTCATCAGCCTCTCACTCGTCACTGCACACCTCCCTTTCAAACCATCTGTTCTACAGATACCCGTGTCATTCTCGCTTGCAGGCTGCATAAACCACCCCTCGCAAAATGACCAACGTTCGTTGTCACTATTGCAACGAGTCCGTTCCACAAGCCCAACTCAACCCTCATATGAGGGAAAAGCACGCCACCCCCACCGTACAGGACTTGTGCAGGGCCAAGGAAAACTATGCTCTTCAGTATGCGTTGTACCATCAACAGCTTTCGAGGCAGGCACCTGCCGCACCCAAGCCTCCCTCGGCGTCCTCTTCCTCCCCCGGTACCACCCTCCAAGGCAGTGCCACTCATTCCAAAATGAGCACGACGTTTTCGGCGTGGCAGGAGCACAATAAATTTGCTTTCACGCAGAGCACTCAGTGCATCACCGCAGACGACGTGTCCTCGTTCCGCGTTGATCGCTCGGATCAGCCTCGGACCGCTGCTCAGTCACTTCAAAAATCGACCAAGTATGACATCCAGGAATTCGTGAGCGAGTTCCAGGAATTGCCAAGCGAGGATCGGGAGAAGTGTAATGATCTCATCCGAAAACTGCCCGTGTTTGCTGTGAGCGTGATGTCTCGTATTCTGGGTTTGTTCTTACGCCTGTCTAGTGTCTGAGTGCTTATATCTTCACGCATTTGAAGTTGTGCGTGGTGGACAAGCCAAAGTACGTATCGCGATCTAATAATGTTTTGCGAGAGAGCTAATTGTTACCTTGAAGCTTGTTGGATTCATTTCTACTCATGACGCAGGAATGGATCAACAAACAAGAAGAATGGTGCTTAATCAACTACCAAACTATCAAAACAGACTTGACCAGCTTCCTTGAGCAGGTAATACATTCACTCTGATACATTCTCCTTTCTCTCTAATCGTAGTCAAAGTCTCAAGTCTCGTATCATAACTGTAATCAACAACTCATGGACAGCGCAAGGCTCCACTACTTGGATATCCATAGTTTGGCTGCATTGGTGATCATGTATTCCACTGACCGGAGCCACGTACAATCATTCTACGCCATGAGAGATGACCAAGCTCAGGCGATCCTGGATTTGCTACAAGAGGCGAGAATCGACTTTGTATCAAACCTCATGATGAAATTGACACTACGTGCAGCTGATAGATCTAAAATCCGACCACCTCGATGGATGGTACAAACGCCGATTTCTGGATGCGGTTGTAAGGTTATCTAGGAAGTCTCGCCTATACCCTCAATCATTAAACATCACTGGTGTTGATCAAGTCGTTAGTACTGGTGACCGAGGTGGCTTTGGTGCAATATACCGTGGAGAGTTGTCTAGCAGAGTTGTTGCCCTGAAGGTGCTACAGACAACTGGCCGCACGGCTGATGATTATTTGAAGGCAAGACACCTTGCACGGTCGAGAGTTTTGCTGACGTTTGATGCAACCAGGATTTCTGCCAAGAGGCTATCGTATGGAGAAATGTACATCACAGGAACTGTCTTCCATTTTACGGCGTCACCCACTTTAACGAAGATGGGGTACCGAGAATTTGCCTGGTTTCCCCGTGGATGACGAACGGGAACTTATCCGTTTACATATCCCACAATCCAGATGTGCCACGTTTGCCTTTGGTACGTCCTGTTGACTCGGGAAGCACATGATCACCGACCTTCACCAGTTACTTGACATTGCAAGTGGGTTGGAGTACTTGCATGCCATGCAACCCACCGTTGTCCACGGTGATCTCAAGAGCGTAAGCATCCCCGAGCTCTGTAGTCCTATGTATATGCTCAAGGCATTCATACAGCTAAACATCTTTGTCACTGCGTCAGAGCGGGCATGTCTCGCCGATTTCGGCCTTTCTACCGTTCATGATTCGCAGATTTCCATGGCCACGACCGTTAACGGAATCTCCGGTACTGCGGGATACATGGCACCCGAACTCATTTCGGCTTGGGAAGATCCGGACGGGGCAGCTCTCCTTTCCCGGCTTGATCGACGACGATCCGATATCTTTGCCTTTGGTTGCATCACGTACGAGGTATTTTAAAATGACCACGTTCGCTGTAGGGGCGGAGATGGCTGACGTGTTCGCATAGATGTATACCGGTGGCCCACCTTTTCAAAGGAACAACCCGACTGTGCGCAGCCAGAAGCTGCTGAGCGGTAGCAGGCCTCGACGTCCCACCGAAGCGCGGGTCCAGGCGCTTGGGTTGGACGACGACATGTGGATGTTTATCGAAAGCCTCTGGGCACATCGTCCCGAAGCCCGCCTCGTAACGGAGTCGGCGCGGGATTTCTTGAGGTACAAGTTGTCGGCCACAAGACGGAGTGCGTCTCGAGCTCAGGACGACCCCGAGTGGGATACTGGATTCATGAGCTCTCTCGTTGTGGCAAAGGACATCTTTACGTTGTAACACTTTTCTATTGTCTTACCATTCTGTACTAGTTGTAGAGAAAATTGTATCTTGACTTGAGGGACGTCGTCGTGCTTTTCCCAACTTCTTTCATCAATCCACGCCGTATACTACAAAAGAAGCCACATTTACGAGTTTTGAGATTTCGATGGGAACCTACCATATGCTATCATACTGCATCACACCCTACATGCACAAATGCTATCAAAAAAAATGCTATCAAACTAATCGGCGTCACTCGTATATCCATACCATGGCCATAAATCGAATGCAAAACTCTCCCCTCCCATGACCTCGTTCAATCTGCCATGCTTCACACATCAAATCGGAACCCGTCGTCATCAAACGCGTCGTCAAACACGATTAAACCCTCGAGGTCCTTCTTCACGTCTTCCAAACTGTTGTTTCTGATGTGGACGACCACGTGCGTGTTCGACTCGAACGCCGCCTTGGTGATCGTTCCCGATCTCGGGCGTTCCGTGTTCGGCGTGGCGTTAGCAGACGGGGCGGGGTTCCTCGCGACGACGGTGGCGCTGGGTTGGGTTGTAGCTATTTTACCCTTGACAGGTGCGGTTGGCGCAGTGGGCCGCGCTGCAGGCATTATCGTAGTCCGTGAGACGGATATCGCACGGGAAAGCTGAGCAGTGCCTGTGCGCACTAAAGGCGTCGAACGCGTGGTCGAAGGTGCTCGCGTTGTAGCTCTCGATGTGGGCGCGCGCGAGGTCGATTGAGACGTGGGGGCACGGGTCACGGGCTGGGAAGACGCTGTTCGCGCTGGGATTGCATGAGAGCGAGCGGTTGACGTAGTGGGTGGTCGTCGAACAATGGATGGTACTCGAGAATTTGTGGTGGTAATCGTGCGGGTTCCCGGCGTGGTTCGCTGTGCTGCTGGACGTGGGATGGGCCTACTGGTTGGGGCAGATTTTTGCTTTGGGGTCGTCGAGGGTTGTCGTTTGACCTCCGGCTTGTGTTTAGCCTGCGCAAAAGGACTGTCGTCTTCTGTACGCAGTTGTGCAAAAATCGTTAAATAAATGCAACAGTCTATTCGTGGACGCTCACCAATTTCTCGTTGCGGTAGGGTGGGTGGCACGAAAAAATTATGTTCAGACGCGTCGACGGTGAAAGTGATGTCGGTGCTTGGGGGATCGTCCTCCTGGGCGTACGAGCGTATGAGGGCCATCAGGTTTTTTCCGACCTCCCTGTAGTTTGGCATTTCAAAGGGTGGCTCGTACGGAATGTCTACCTCGTTGTGAATTCCCAAAGGACAGTGGATTGAACTACAGGTGCTTACCGTCGACCTTTGGTGGCATGTACTCAATTTCCTCGCAACTTTCCTCTTCAATTGATTGATTTGCGACGGATGTATCGACTTCGATATCAATGTCGCTCACGTCCCAGTGTTTACCGTCAGTGACGGGAGTCTCAAAGGCTTTGCTTGCGCTGCGAGGCAGGCGATCATGTTTACGTGCTGAGCTGGGACGAAGTGACCCGTCAAGTAAGGCGGGTTTAGCGATCTTTGCGCCGGTGGCAGAGAGCTGGTTGGCAGTACGATTTGGAAAAGGCGTCTTATCGCCGAGGGGACGAATGGCAGGCGTGTCCTTCAGCTTAGAAGGACCGACGTGCTTGCCAGGGAGGTCTTTCAACACACGGTCTACTTCTGTTGGTGGACGTCGGGTACGATGTAAATGGTTATGAAGGTGTACTTACGCAGGGTCTTTGACTGAAACGGCGTGTTCTGGACTGCCTTCCTCCCCTTGCCTATGACGGTCATGGGGGCCTTGCGGATTGTATTTTCTTGCAGGACATTCCGCATCTTGGTAAGTACACGACCTGGGGTTTTGGTCGATATGCCTCTGTCGGCGTCGAGAGGCAGACCAGCGGGCCGTGCACTGAGCATCTTGCAGTTGCTCGGTGTGAACTTCAAGAATGGAGTCGGAGCGGTGTGGCAATTGTCGAACGCGAACCAAAACGCGGTCACGTGAAGTTCACAATCAAGATTACACAGCCACATACATAGAGGACAACGAATTTTTATTATTCAACTATTCAGTTACACGAAATTTATTCAAACACTTTGATTCATTCAAGAATTACATTCAACTATCAACTATTTTTACAAGAATCCATCAGACAAACGCTCTACTCGTTGGCTCCGACTGACCGAGCTGCGAGCAACCCGGCAAAGCACAGAACCAAACGTCCTCGAGATCCCACAAAAGTGAAGATCATTTTCTCTGTCAAACGAGCGAGCGCGGATGTCATCGAACGGATTTGAAGGATGTGGCATGAATAAACATGCGAGACTCGAGTTAGTTTCTATAAAATAGATCCTAGCTGAGTATGTTCTGAGGTTTCAAATTTTCAAAACACGGACTATATACATTTTTGCATTGGTCCGTGCGCTGATGCACGTGATCTTGTGCACGGTCGTCACCAAGTCATGCTTAGGTCAAGTTCTTACGGTCATTCCTTCAACGTCTCGCCTTCCGGTGCGTTTGTCCATGATTCAAATACCGAGTTAGCTGCATACCAGCCTCCCGGTGATCCATGGGATGATACTGGTAGTGTTGACACTTGCAGTGAGTCTACGACGAACCCGCCGGTACCTGAAATATCTTGGGGACTTGTGAAAGTCGGCTTCCTGGATGCGGACGGAAATCCCGCTCCAGGTATTTGCTCTGCAGCCATACAGTCCAACTACAGAACTTACCTACTACCTACCCGCAGCATTAGTGATACCTTCCAAATCAATTGTATAAAACACCGTCCAATGACCTCACGCTGCTGGGATCGCGCTTACTCGATTGGTATCTCTTGGTCACGTCCACTAATTTGACTCGAGCGATAGGTGTCTATGCCAACATTCTTCACTTGACCTATGCTATCCGGGACTCCTCGATACCATGGTGCGTTGAAACGGTGGTTCCATTGACATGAGCGACAGAACCCATTTGCCGCGCAGGACATAAGCTTCTCAACTATCGGCCAACAAGCCTATCGTCGAGATTGCAAGCCACGCTTCCAAGGTTTAGAGACTTGGATTCCCTACCCGTGCCAATAGCATGTGGTCACTCTTCATCAAGGAAACCTAACCACACCCCGATGGCGGTACACGACTGTCCCGCAGCTACAGTCTCACCACAGTATACTTCTTGTTATCAAGGTACGCTTCTGAGCCGAAGCCTCACTGGCGTGGTGGCTCAGTTCAGTGGAGGTAGAGAGAAGTAACGTGTATACAACGGGCAGCTTCTCGGAATCTAAGCAATCAGCGGTGCCTTTCCCTGGCAGTGCTGTGTATCCTCCGGCAGGCGGCTTCTCTTGGGTTCCCACTGTTCTCAGCGGTCGGTCGGGAGAAGAAGTATGACACCCTGATCTACGCATTTGCGTAAGCCAGATCGACCATTTTGGTCCTGACTGTGGTTAACATGCTGACTATTTCCGGACAGAATCACAACCCCGGGTCGGCAGAGCGGTTCATAAGCTTTCTTTGAACCCATCAGACGCACCATTCCGTCCTGAATTCGTAATGTACACGTGAGTTTATACCTCAATATTAATATTCAAATATTCAATGCCGAAACGTTCCCTTGCTCGTGGCAGGTGTCGCTGCACGTGCGTTTACATCTCGTTGAAACGTTCCCTCACTCACAGCAATAACGGTGCTGCTACACGTCGCGACCGGATGTTGGGAGGACCACCGACGGTGCGATCTTGTTGGCTCCCAGTTGACGCTTACAGCAGCTACTATGCGCTCAACCCTTTCCTCGGCGTCTCTGGAAATCCTCCCACCAATATATCCGATTTTGCTGAGATTTTCGGTTACGTCGCCATTATGAATTACGACTTTTAGGACCTTGAACACCTACCGCTGGACCTAACTCTCCTTTGAATGACACGTGCGATGCCCCTGCCGACCACATTGCCGGTGGAGTCAACCAGATCTTAACTTGGTGTCCCTTCTTACGCTCTCAGTGTCTCGTCATCTGGTGCTTTCGTGAACGGCTCCAAGACCGAACTTACTTCATCTCCGGCATACCAGCGCCTCAAATCAACCGGTTGGCGATGCATGGGATGAAACTGGTGTTGATGTGCAATGTTTACGAAGGATCCGGCGGTACTTTCAACTTACGGGGTTTCGTTGTGGGGCCCGCGGGCTCTTGACCACGGAAGGGAACCTAGCGCCGAGTACTAATATCCATTGCCGTTACGATGACGTCAGTCAAACTGTTGAGTGACCCTGAGACTTGGATACTGTTGCGCTTCCTTTCTGAGACGTTCTGTTTCAGCCATATATTTACAATGAAACTTCTGTAAATCATGTTTTTTTTTTGGATAATACTCAATCGTTTGCTGCCAAGGATGACTACATTGAGGATGCGATGTGAGAAGCTGGAGACAACTACCAAAGTTTTCGTCCTTGACTCCATTGGGCGGCTGCGTTTTGACACCACACAGACGTACTGAAACAGGCACACTTACAAACAGAACAGGTAATCGTAATCTCATTCTAGCACCTCGTATTACATTATACAACTGAGACATTCGTTCGGGCTCGCTCCCTATTCGTAGGACCACTTCCCACTTGAAACTTCGACGCCAAATTAAAACCACTCTGAGATCGGGTCGCTATGCTGACTCACCATACTCCCATCACCGAGGCTTCGAAGGGCAGCGTGGTTTTCACTCGGCAAACCAATATAAGTATGTAAAATATGCTTGTGATTCATGTCCAACTCCATGGCTACGGCATAATATGGCATGTGGCTTCCAAGGTGCGAATAATGAGCCGAAACTACACCGAAACTTTCGATGAAAAAGCTGACTATAAGTAGGGGATCCTGCTAGCGGTAGGAGGTGCTCGCTGCACTCGACTTAGCTCTTGGAATCCAAGCGATCAGGGATGTCTTTTGTACTACTTTCGTTGACAGTACTGTCTGTCCTCCAGCGGGTAACTTCCCTTGCACCGACCTCACCTGTCGCAGCTGCTTGGTACACAGGGTGGCATGCCACGGTAGGGTTCCCACTCTCAGACGTCAGTTGGGACAAGTACAACACACTGATCTACTCTTTTGCGTAAGCTTGCTTGACCTTGTCACTCCTGACTTCAGAAAGTATCTGACTATTTATGGATAGTATCACGACCGCGAACGTCAGTAGCCTTTCCTTGAACGGATCAGACCCATCACTCCTCCCCGACTTTGTTTGTGAAGCACATACAAACGTGAGTTTATATACTTAGTGCTGAAACGATTACTTACTTGTACCGTTAAGGGTGTTGCTGCACATATTGCAATTGGAGGTTGGGGTGGTGGCCGCTGGTTCTCATCCAACGTAGCAACCCCAGAAAACCGTACTGCATTCGTGCAGACTGTTGCAACTTTCGTAGAACAATATGGCGTAGATGGCATCAACTTTGAGTACGTCTTGGCAGTTTCTCCGATCAGTTGACGAGCACTGAATGCGCACCTGCCAGTTGGGAATATCCGAATAATCAAGGCATAGGTTGCAACACGATTAGTGCCAATGATACGCAGAACTTCCTTTCCTTCCTCCAAGAGCTTCGTACGAATCCTGTCGGGGCCAACTTGACCCTCTCTGCCGCGACTGGGATCACCCCATTCCGTGATGCGACTGGTAATCCCTCCAAGAATGTATCCGACTTCGCCGAGGTCCTCGACTACATTACCATCATGAACTACGATGTTTGGGGCTCGTGGTCACCGAGTGTCGGACCTAATGCTCCTTTGAATGACACATGTGCACCTCCTGCCGACCAGGTCGGTTCTGCGGTTTCGGCTGTCAAAGCATGGACTACCGCTGGAATGCCATTCGACCAGATCGTAGTCGGCGTTGCTTCTTATGGTCACTCCTTTAGCGTCTCGCCTTCCAATGCGTTCGTCAATGGCTCCAAGACTGAACTCGCTGCATACCCGGTGTTCAATGCTTCGAATCAACCGCTCGGTGATGCATGGGATAATACCAGTAGCATTGATGCTTGTGGAGTTGATATAGGACCCGGTGGTACATTCAACTTGTTGGGTCTCGTTGATGGCGGGTTCCTGACCACGAAAGGGGACGCAGCGTCAGGTATCTACTACCGTTATGACGCTTGCAGTCAAACTGTTGAGTGACCTCGATATTTGGATGATGTGGTGCTTTCGATCTGACGATCTGATTTCAGCCGTACGTTTACAACGAGACGTCCCAGGTCATGGTCTCGTTCGATAATGCTGAATCGTTTGCTGCCAAGGGGAGCTACATTCAGGAGACGGGTCTGAGAGGGTTTGCAATGTGGGAAGCTGGCGGTGACTATGATGACATTCTCCTCGATTCTGTTAGGCAAGCGGCTGGGTTCGATTGCTAACGTCATTGTCATTGTGAGATAAAAAATCCCGCTGGCACGGGGTTTGTAGATTGTACACCTTCTGTTCTAATCGCGCTCTGGCCTTTGAGCACGTTGAATACTCTGTAGTACTCATGGTCGAAATCGACGAGGTACATGTCCCGCCAACTCCCAGTGACTCTGAAACGGCCGAAATAGCAACAGGGTGGCCGTGGCAGCCACATTTCCCCCGCTCCGATGACCCCTCTGTTGGAGTCGACCAGCGAACCTATGATAATCTCGTTCGGTACACCAAGTATGCATCCGGTACTTACCAGGTGCTGTGTCCTCGTCCGATGGGGAACACCCTCATAGTTCAGGTTAGTGCGAACAGCGGTGACTTGGCGACTCGGATCACTGCCAATCGAAGCTCGACGCGAAGGAGGAGCAATTGGACTGACACCTCACGTATCAGTTCCAGGATATTGTCACCTCAACGAGAGGGTTTATTGCAAGGGATGACAAACGGGAAGAACTCGTCGTCGCGTTCAGGGGGACGACAGATGTCACTAGCGTCCTTCTCGGTACGTACCACCCACAATGTGTGCCCGCATCTCGATGGTCATTCACTCGGGCTTCGCAATGTAGATGCTTCCATCATGCTCGTATCTTTGCATGGCCCCGGTCTCCCTCCGCCGGATCCATCCATGGTGTCACGCTCAGCCGAACCGCGTGTTCATGCTGGCTTCCTCCTTGCGTACAACAGCGTCGCACAAAAGGTTCTAGATGAACTCGAGCCGCAATTACGAGCGTATCCGTCATACGATATCGTCGTGTGTGGTAAAGTCAAACCCCATCGCTCATCGTGATGAGCTGGATATTAACGGACACTAGGTCATTCTCTGGGGGTAAACCGATTCGTGGCTTCTGTGAGATTAAACGTTTGAGTTTTTTTGACGTAACAGGGATCTATTTCGAGCATTGCTTCGATTGCTTTCAATCATACGTTTCCTGGAAGGCGCGTCGCCCTATACACTTTTGGTGAGGCGACGTCCTCTCTTTGGGCGACAATTGAAATTATAAGTTGTCAGGTCAACCTCGTACCGGAGATCGTCCCTTTGCAGAACTGGTAGAGCGTGCCATCGGTACCGGGAACATTTATCGATGTAAGTCCTGCACTCGAATATACACTTTCTTTACGATGACGAAGATGGATAGGCGTGCACTTGGTCGGTGAGTTCTACACTTGAGCTTATTCGGCATCGATCTAGTCCATTGATGCTGGTGCGTATCAGACGGCGTCCCGACGATGATTCCGACTCGACTTGGTTATCGACATTTGTATGCTATCCTCCTCCGGATCTAGTCCATATCTGACCTCACCAATTTGCTTGTAGTGGTGCAGAATATTGGCAGTTTAATGAGCTAGGTATTTATTTTTTCCCTTCTATGCATGGAATTCTGTCTCGTAGCGTTACTGTCGTGATCTGCTATCTACAAAGAAACTAAGGCATTGATACCAGGTCCGCCAAAGAACGTGAAGCGCCTTGAGGGAGGTGAAGACCCGAGTGGTAGTTCCAACATTCGTAGGTCCACACAGTTCATCCCTCTAGTTCCCTTTATTTCGATTGGTTTATAGCATCCACTGGTGTGAATCCCGCACACTGGGTCTACTTTCTACAACGTAAGTTCACCATTACCTCGGATGGCGTCCACCGTGTTCAAATCATACTTATGGTGACTTTGGGTATACAGCCATCGCCTCGGATCCAACTGTGTGTATCTGACAAAGTTGCTGGGAAAAGCTTGATTGAAAGAAACTGACGTATGGATCGGTGTGTCGGACCGTGCATCGATTGTTTTTTGTTTCCGGTTTGGCCAAGGCAACGGGTTGAGTGACCGTCGTCGGGCAAAGATTTCCGGGCCCCATGCTTACAGTAACACACATTTAGTTGTATCAAGTTCTTCCCAGTGGACCTTTGAGCAGGTATTCATCTCCGGCCCAATCAGACTTCTTGTCGTACTCCTCGCTCATACCCGAATTGTGGTCACAACCGGGCCGGTGCGCAATTTGGGTTCCAGTGTTCCGAGAGGCATCGGGAATCTGTCATCATGCCTTGTGTACATGCGCAGGTCAGCTAAACTTACTCATGACGCACGAAATTGATTCGAGGGACTAAAATGGTCGATATGATCGATGACGTCTCGCCAGCACTTTGCAGCTCTGACAGTTCATATACATGAATGAATAGCTTTATTTGGCTACATAACTTGCAGGTTGGCAGGGGTATATGGACTCTGCTAGAACAATGAATGCGACATTCGGCCTCGTACGGTGCATGCACAACGTCCACAATCACTATTAGACCAGCGCTACGACTTGGCCCGAGGAAACTGTTTTCGTCAGGTACCCGTCCGAATCCGAACGGTGGAGCATCGGGCCACCATCAATGAAATTCTGGGCTCTGTGTGATCATGTTCGCGATGGGACGTAGGATAAAGCTCTCCAAGTCCTCGGAGAATCGACTGCTCGATATATTTATGTTGGGGCGAGAGCGTATCAGAGAGAGGCCGTTCAATATTGAGAGGCACGTTTGACTTTTCTTTCCTCGGATGTTGTGCTTAACTTTGGAACGACCCTGAGAAGATCGATGGGCATCATCGTGAGACGGGCCGAAGAGAACGGGTGAAACCTTTTGGTTCAATGAATAACGCTTTCAAGGGCGTCGAGGGGAGGACCTGCGATGGTTTTTCGGGGTAAGGGGCTGTATGATCAGAGCTGCGACCTACAACATCGATGATCTGAGACTGATTCAAGCGGGGTAGTAGCGCTGTTTACATCGATTCATATCGATCGCGGTGATTAGGCGGAAACATAAAGCAAATGCATATGCCGCATCTAGAAAGGCGTGACTGTCGATAAACATGACCATGTTTCGATGAGCACACGAGATAAAGAAAAAAAAAGGAGGATTGACAGGGTTATAAACACAACGACCGCAAATTCCATCTATGGTAGAATATAATCAACACATCTTTAGTTCGTCACTCACCACATTGGTGAGAGGGTAGCCCAAGCAAAGCTGAGTAGGAGGAAGAGCACCATCCGCTGGAAATCTTGCCTAGCGTCAACAGAATAGTCTTCCAAAAGGATGAACTGTAGCATCCGAAGGATCATGAGTTTCACGGTATTTCCTGGAGATGTATATACAAACCTTTTTAAAACAGGGGGATAGTCCCGAGCGGCTGCCATCGTGAACGTGTCATCCACTTTTGATCCCACCACGGTTTCGCCGAAATTAAGACATTCTTCAATGAGATTGACTGGGATATGGATCGAGTTGGCGTTGTCAACGTCAACGATCCCGACCCGCATTGGGAACCCGCTGGTGACCTGGGGTTTCTATAGTACACATGACACTTAATGCTCGACATTCCTGACATCCCACGTGAGGTCCTAGTGAGGATCAGATGTCTATTGGGCGATTGGGGGGTGGATCAAGACATGACATTGACAACGTCATGGCAACTTGACCAAAGTAGCTTTACTGAAAGCCCAACGCCCTTTGATGAAAGTTGTCGGGTTAAAAATGGTGTCGTCAGACCGGTCGCGACGTGATTTCCTTTTGTTTGGCCATAAGTGACGGTGGAGAGCAGGTTCCGTGTGCCTTGGACAAGCTACTGAAGGTTACTCGGCGGCGCACGCGCCGCCCTGCTTGACTACGCGGACGTAATAGGCCCGTTAATATTCTTCAAAAGGTCAAGTCTGTTGGAGTGAGGGAAATACGTTTCACCAATGCGCCTTTGGCTGGCACAGTAGTCGAAGCCACAGTGAAGGCTTAGTGTTGGTATAGCTTGAAGGGTCGTATTGATATCGATTTGGTGACTGCTGGCGGGGTTGCTAAATCACGACTGCGGAGGCAACACTGGGCTGCAGAGGACAAGAAAATATAATTAGAAGAGAGCCGAGTAGTAGTATCACCGTGGTATATAAATCTAGCTATTGTTGGTGGTGATAGCGAGTATCCCAAAGAGATCAATTAAAGCCAGTTACGCAGAAGAAACTTTACTTGTTGAAACGGCGCACCCCGTTTGACGTGAAACTCAGCTTTTGAGGCTCGTCGTCCCTTGGCACAGGCAGTGGGCACAGGCTGTCACTGTCATCCTTGACCCTCTACAACTTGTCTCATCTCTCTCTAGGTCGACTGTACATTATCCCCAATTTTTTTTTGCCAATCCATCCAAACGACTCTAACGGTGTTTGTCATGGCCGAATCGGATCCACAGACGCTGCATAGGGTCCTCAGACGGTTAGCAGGGTGGGCGGTTTGGTCCTTCTTTACGGAGGTGCGCGTCGTAGGAGGAGAGAACGTTCCTCTGGAGGGACCAATCATCGTGTAAGTTCCTCAGCTCGAAGCACGACCCCACCGCAGCCCCTTGGCGGTGCTCAACGGATACCCTACTCCAGGGGTTTCCATGAGCCCAGAATTCCATTCGACCTGATATTAACGCGTCTCCTCTTTACAGGCCCGCAACCCACCATAACATGATTCTTGACCCTTCTATTCTGTGTCAGTCCATTTTACGTGCCCTTGTTGATCGCGCGGCGAACCGATGAATGCCTACAGCGACTTCATTTCCTCACCGGCGAATCTTGAACTACTGGTCGAAAGGTGCGGACAGTGACCTCAGCTTGCTCATACGAATTAATGACACCGACCTTTCAAATCTGGCAGCATCGTTGTTCAACAACAAGTTTCTCGCTTGGCTTCTCCATTCTTCTGGAAACATCCCTGTGGACCGCAAGTCCAAGGACCGACAGGTGCTGTTCCGTGGAACGTTCGAGGCCCTCGCTCGAGGTGGTGCTGTCGCTCTTTTCCCCGAGGGGACTTCCTACACGGAACCTCGAATTATGCAAGTCAAAGACGGTGCAGCTTGGGCGGGGCTAGAATACACAAAATGGGCCGCAGACCACGGGATCGAGGGACGTGAAGTTAAGATCGTGCCCACGGCAATTGTCTACACAAACAAGTCCAAGTATCGTAGCGACGTAAGTGTCGAGCCCTACAGTCTGGGCCGGAAACTCGCGTGCTCACTTGTAATAACCCCATTATGATAGGTGATCATCGAGTGAGAAGATAAAGTGATTATAGACCATCTCTTCTAACAAAACTGTTTGCAGATTTGGTCCGCCGATCTCTATGGAACAGTACAAGGAACAATTCTTTTCTGATGAGGAAGGTGCCGCTCGTGCCGCCGTCAAGCGCCTCACACGTGCAATCGAACGGCAGCTCGTAGAAACCACCATCAATGCCCCAGACTGGTAAGTTGCGCCCTACATTGAACGTAACCAGGAAGTCAACGGCGTTGTACGTAGGGACACGCTTTATATTGCTCGGATGGCTCGAGATCTACTTTGGGAAGACGAACGCTCAATCGATTTGAAGGAATTTGTGACTATATCTCAGACGTGAGCTACCCTCGATCTCCGCCTCTCGATTCACACAATCTACTCACGCTCATGCTTAGTCTCGTTGACCTTTTCTCGACCAAGGATGCAACGCCGAACTTCTGTTCCGTGCGCCGCCACCTTCTGGAATATTATTCACTCCTTCAGTCAACACACCTTACGAACCCTGTCTTGTCCTCTCTTCCCCTCCCGGAAACTTTGTCTCCTACTCACGCGACGCCGCTCCCTTCGCGGCTTCTGACGCTCTCCATTCTCGTCCGTGATACCTTGGCAGCCCTTATTCGCCTCCCCTTCTTCCTCTTTCCGCTCATCCTCCATTTGCCCGTGTACGTTATGGGTCGACTTGCAGCCGGCCTTTCTGAGCACGAAGAAGAGTCCCAGGCACAGAACAAGGTTGTCATCGGACTGTTGTTACTAATGTTGATCTATCCCGCAGCATTCTGGGTGCTGTGGGCTGTGCTGAGCTTCACAAGCTACGGTGCGCTAGTGGCGGGACTAACTGTGTGGGCATTCGCGTATTATCACACGAGGCTAGTCAATGGTGGGTCGATCATTTGACTCGTCAGCGTGGTATATGACGTTGATTGTGACTTGATAACGGTGGCGACAGATAATTATCTCCAGTACGTTTCTTTCATACCTCTTGTTCGTCAGGGTTGCCTCAGCCACTGACGCACGAATCCTATTTACTAGCTTCAAACGCGTCATAGCAGCGTGGCGTGCCCTCGTAGGCGTGTGGGCCCCCACACGTTGGGACCTCTCCCTCGCCGCGCTCTCTCAATACACCACGCCTGTAACTCCACCCGAGAGCCCGTGGGTAGAGCGGAGCAAACGATCTTCGACCCCGGACCTCCCTGCTCAGGCGACTGAACCACCTGTGGTGCCCAAACGGACACGCCCCGCGTCCCGCCGGATCATGCGTCATGTGTTGCGTGCACGCGGTGAAGCTGTACGCGCCCTTGCAAGCGTCTTTGCTGCGCTGGAAGACGCAGGGGAAAACAAGCAAGTTGTGGCATGCGCACATCTTGCCAGGCGGTTCGGGTGGGTCGATGAGGTCAAAGTGAATATGGAAGAGCAAGGCCAGGGTCCTGTGGAGGTGCAGGTGCAGGGTTACAGACATGCCCGTGAAGTCATTTCGTTCCTGAGATTAAGAGGAGCCAAGATTGCGACATTGGAGAGGAAGATCGAGGGTGGCTGGGCTGGTACGTTGGTTAGCGAAGAAGATGGGACGCCTGGTGGTAGTGAAGATGGGGAAGGTGAGGCTGAGGAAGACGACATCGTTTGGGTTCCAAGCGAGTCGCAACCCAAGACGGTGGACTAGGGTCCATGCTACGACACCGCCTTGCCGGATTACAGGCGCAGTCCAAATTTCAGGGTGGCGTACTCTGCGATATATGAGAAATATGATTGATTTCGCTTTGAGGCATATTGCATTCTAAAATACGTTGCATGCGTTTTTGCGTTGCGATCTGCGTTTGCGGTCATGAGCCGTAATTTTTTCTTATCTCTCTTGCCGACGGGGTTGGTATGAATGATGGACGCATCACGGAGTTTTCCTGGGTACCAAAGTATAGGTTAAGTTTGAGGTTACCTTGGATGATGAGAGGTCCAAGGAGACAGTCGGACAGCCTACTTAGGATCGACTATGACAACGATAACGAGATACCCTGACGATGGAAGACAGTATAATTTGAAACAGGACGCAACCATGTACCATGCGGGAGATAATCACCGTCAATCATGCACAAAAGCCCCATGGCCAATCGTTTCTCTAGATCGCTCCAATCCCAAGCGCTTGATCTGGGAGGGGGGTTCGCGCCAGACCAAACAGACCCACGTTTGATGGATGCTCGACCATGGCTTCGCGCAGTAATTGGACAAGTGTGCATGTGTGCGTGTGAGAGAGAGAGGGGAGAGAGAGCGATGATGCCAAAAAGGGCCCACGGTCATATATTGGAGATACGGTCCATGTTGCACCCAAGCATCCGAATAATGAAATTCCGGGGATTGGAGCCCATGCGTCTGGAATCATTTCTAGGAATGGAGGTCAATGGGTCGGGTTTTGTGTTGAATGAAGGGGGGGTGCCTGTTCGAGACATGAGGAGGTCAAGAGAACAATGTAACGGGGGGGAAACACCTTGTTTCCATGCTGTTTCGGGATAGGTTGGGTCGCACTGCGGATGCATCGATAGCGCTCATAATACTGAAGAGGAAAACGAGAGGATGCCGTGGATGGAAGGAGTGAAAAGCGTCACGATAGCCACCGAGTCGAGGTGATGCGTGCACTGGCTCGTGATAGGGACTGAATTGTGGAACACAGGATGAGGGATCAAACATCTGAACATATCGAGGAACAGGCAGGTTCCCATGCGGTGCGTGTTTCTAGTGTGCACAATGGCCACGTATAGCGAACGTCGGGCGATATGAAAACGTTTTTGTCAGAATGGTAGCTCGCCATCAGATAAGCATCGTTTGATGAAAAGGGACCGGTCAGCCGAATAAAGAACGATGTTTAACATTTTGTTGGTTACCAAGTGGGGGTAGTTCTCCTGAAGTGGTAGCGGAGCTACTTCTCAATATGATGGAGATGTGGAGACGATATGGTATGGGATCAATTTCCGGTGCATTAGGCACGACAGGAGGGTGGAGATGCGATTCGAGCGCATAGCTGCGTGGTGGTGAAAGAGATACCCCATTTTCGTAGGTTGGAGACATGAAGGGTCGAGTAGGTCTCTGACACTGAGCTGATCAGGCGATTGAATCAAATCTAAACGAGTTAGATGGCTACAATAGCCCTGAGGCCCTATACAGCCTGAAATGGACATTATCGTAGAAAAGCTGTGCACGCCACTCTCTAACAAGTGCAGTCACCTTTCCTCGTCAAAACTTGCCATTTCCTACCATGCATAGCATTTACGCTCGTATCAATGGAATATCCAGCCTGTGGTCTAGCTGCATGATGGTCTTGCTCGCAGCCATTGCGGTTTCGTCCATTGTTTTCACGGCCAATCCGACGGGCAAGGTTGACGTGGCATCTCTGAAAGTGTCAGTACACCAAACTCTTTGAGCTGATACAAAGGTTTCCATGGGACTTGGATCCGAGTCCACCCGGATACGGCAACTAATCATGTTCCCTCGTTGCTCAGATACAATGCAAAGGCGAAGCGTTATCCTTTCAAACAGGAGGAAATCGGGTTTGTAAAATTCAACATAACGACTGGTGAGTGTTTTGCTTCCATTGTGACAAGCGGTGGAGCACGTGTTCACGGTTGCTGTTTCATTTCGACCGGGTTCACAAACGATCCCGCTCCACTTGATCCTCAATTACCGCGCTGATCAGACCTGCGGCCCCTTTTCAACTGGAACACCAAGCAGTTATTTGTGTACCTTGAGGCCGAGTACACGAATGCGCAAGGGGTGAGTAACCGGACACTAGATGGGTGGCTTGTGCCGGGTTGACCCATTAGGGTGTTGTGCCTGTGTTTCGATGCTACTTTCTAGGCCAATAATTCGGTGGTCCTATGGGATCGCATCGTGCGACGAAAAGAAGACGCAAATATTGTGCAGTCGTCCAGGAACAAGTACAAGTTCCGGGAACTATCACAGTCATTCAAGTAAGTTCCCACCGTGGTACGGTTTGCTCCGGAGATCTACGAAAAAGGGGAGGCTACCGCGTGTTGTTCCTTGGTTGATCGTGTCCTTATCGCGAAGAAAAAAAAAAATGCGACAAGTTGCTGACTGATAACGTTGGTTTGCAGGAACGTGTCACCTACCGAATTCGCACTCAAGTACAACGTGATGCCCTATGTTGGGCTGCTCAGTTACGGGGAGGCGACACGGACGACGGGGTTTGATATGCCAGAGGCGCTGGATGCGGTCTCGTAAAGACGAGCTGACCCGCGGAGTATGTAGAAGGGTGTGTTACCTAAGCAGTGTCTGTGGCGTGCGGGCACCCGCTCAAAGAAAGTTTTTGTGTCTCTCTGTTGGTATCAGAAAGTCAAAGATGCGGTCACGTGCAAAGTACGACAAGCGGGCTGTTTGTAGCTCAGTGCGTGCTCCGCGTTCAAAAAAAGATTTTAAAAAAAGAGGGGACTTGGGGACTTCTCTCGTAGTAGCGGACGCAATTTACAATAGTTAGGCGGACCGCAGGCAGACACATGCCCAGTGTAATCCGAAGGTAGACCCTTTTCCATCCCTGTGCTCGCATCTGGAAGCCCGCTCGGACTTGGTAAGCGGGGACGCAGAGAAGAACGGGTCTTCGTGATGGATACTGCGGAGAGTCGGCGTCTTGGATTGGCGGGGTGACAAGGATATCAAGACTTGAACTCCCAGTTCATTGCAGCGAATGAAAATACGAATCTGAGGTCTCTGTCCGAAATGGAGTCAAATGCGGTGGGTGCTCGTTACGGCAAAATGTTACGACAACGTTACGAATGGAGTTTGCTGTAAAAGTGCCTCATCTTGTCAGGTCTGTCTTCTGACCTGCCAAAGGCGTGGGTTCCATACTTGGTTAGTCTAGCCCTGCGAACTTTTCTCCCTTCAGACAATGTTATAAAGTCCCTCTCTTCCATCCCGACACTCATATCTATCTCCCCCCATCCTTTTCTTTCAAAATGGATTGCCTCCCCCCTCGCTCACAACGTCCCCTCTTCGCCACTCATCTCTCACATCCACCCTCTCACTACCCCGAACACGAGGCAAAGTTCGACGTTCAGGTCTGTCCTCTCACTTCACCTTGTCTCATTCGCATCCGAACAACACCCCCTCCGTCCCACCCAGGTCCGCGTCCAGCGCTCCTTCTCCTTCGAAGAGCTCCAGTCGGGCTCCTACTTTTCCTCCCTCGACGAATCCGATCTTCAGTTCTACCGCGTTTACGGTCAGCCCGTCTTCATTCCACCCCCGGATCAAGTCGACGGCAATTTCATCGTACACGGCACCTACCCGACTTCCGAGCTCCCCTGCGAGTCGCTCCAGAACAATCGCCTCCACCTCGACCCCCCAGTCCTCACCTCAAAATCATACACCCTCCAAAACCCTTTGGGTGAGGGCTCAACCCGGAGCCACAGTATTTACCGGGAGCCTCAATTGCCCCCTCCCTGCCACGAGTGGCAGCTCATCAAACAGGAACCTAGCGAGGTGCGCCACATGAAACTGAGCCTCCGCACTATCTCAACCCATTTAGGGTGTAACGACTTACTATAACCCGGCCTTGTCATGTCATCTGTACACTCTACCCGACCAAGATGACGCTGACTTGGCAATCGTTACATCCCCATCGGACACGTCTATGCAACACGGAGACGACCAAAAACCCCTGGTTCCCATATACGATGAACCGCCCATGGATTCCCTCCCCTATCCTCCTCCTGCCAATTCCGCATCCCCGCCCTACTTTTCCGTCCCCCCGCCCTCACAAACCATGCAGGACCTAGGTTCACCACCCTTCATCCACGACGCCTCGTTCCAGATGAACACCGGTCGCGATCATTGGGAGGACACTCCAGCCCGTGCGCTTCGTCTTACCCTTCCTACTCATTCATACATGCTCAGCCAGCTTCCTTCCCCAGCCTTTTCACAATCACTCCCTCAACAGTATCCTTCTTCGTCCGTCACTCGTTCCCATCGCCGCCATTCTCGGTCTCCGTCCCCACGCTCACCTCTCCGCATGTCCCCAGCACCCCACACCAAGCGGTCCTTGGATAAGAAGCCTGCCCTGGCTTGCTTATTCTGTCGAGGCCGCAAGATCGCATGCGGTCCACCGCAACCAGGCAGTAAGGACAAGACTTGCAAGTGAGTATATTTCCATATCCTCCCATTTCAATTGCATGTCCAGCACTTGGTCGGATGTGCACAAACTCGTCCACCGGTTTCAAACATATACCGGATTCGACAAATTGCTTTATTTTCCTCTTCACCATATCTCCCTTCAATCACCTGATCGTTTCGCTGATCTCCGTAACATGATTATTTGTGCCGAACCTGTACTCACATGTGTCCCTTTTTTTTCCCAGTCAATGTGCCCGACGGCATCTGAAGTGCGAATACCCCCTCGAGTCTCGACGGGGAATGCGAAAGCGCCGGTCGCTGATTCCCCGGACCTCATCCACGACCCCTGAGATCAATCCAGACGGGCCCAGAGTCAATATAGTCAAAGCCACTCGGAAACGTTCCGTTGAGAAGAACACCTAGGCGCTATCCCACCATTACGTCCCATGCGTGTGATTCTCGACCAGCCCCGTGCGCTCTCCATGGATTCCGTATTTGTTCTATGCTTTCTGTTTGCTTTACCATTTCTTCTCGCACTTGATCACATCTTATCCATCATCTATTCGGTGACCCGCTTTGTTTTTCGTGGCATACCGTGACGCATATAGAAATACGTGTTTCATCCTTTCAAGATCGTAAAGTCATTATCAAGGGGCTCATCATGTGTATCTTGGTTGTTTCTCATGGTCGTTATCGTTCAACTGCTGTCAAACCATCCATACGCACTGCTCTTATAGTATCACTGTCTGTCAAGTACGGCACATGCACGTAGCTAACTGCCTATCCCCGGGGGCAAAAAGCTAGCGTCAGTGTGCTTCAAGTTTCAACGTCAAAAAGCCAATTCAATTGAACACTAGGGTTCGAGGTCAAAGTGTAACTCACCATTTAAAACCCACGCTGCGGATTGCTGTGCGAGCTCGCCTAGGACTTGTAGGTCCATATGGTGTGATGTGGGGCCCGCAACCGTCCTAATCAGATCAGACCAGCGCCCGGATCTTCCCAAGGACCTTTTCACAACTCTTGCGCAGCCTTGCCCAAGGGTGTCGAGCAATATCTCTACCAACGTCGAAGGGACACCCTGTGGCTCCCCTGGTGGCGACGTTGGAGTGCTCCAGCCTTGCTCGTATGGACAACCAGGTTCCACGTCGGGTTTTGTTGCCCTCGGGTCTCTCTGGCATTATTCGCAGGTCACATCCCATCATGATCGTGCTCACGGCCGCACAGACTCGGTGAGACATGGACCCACCCTCTCGCGGCTGATTCATTATCAGGGCGTTGAGGCTGTCATGGGTTCGTGGCGGTCACCGGTAAGTACAGTACCCTGATAACCTCTCGCTATCCCCATTAGGCCGCCAGCCGCCCATGATACCCATCTGAGCGACCGTCGACTCTGTTCAACACGGCGTGTCCAAAACTCTCCCGTTCTCGTGGCGTTGTCAAAGGCGTAGACAGGACGCACGCTTCCCTTGAAAAGTGACCCACAAACGGCCCCTTGAAGTGGTTGAAACGACGTCAACGCTCGGAATGGACGGACCCTTGCGCCACAAATCCAGGGGCCCCATCAGAGACGCATGTCTAATTCCACGTAGGCGACCCGAAGAACCCCCCTGCGCATATACATAGCCCGCGGAGGGTTTTGAACTGCCCCTGATTGTAACCCATCACCTAGGTCCTTTTTTTTTTGCATTCTTCGATGCATCAGATGGACACCGAGTCCGAGCTGATGTGGGATGGAAATAGAATTCGGGCGTCTTCAGGGGGGAGCTCGACGCTACTTTCGTCCCTTGGTCGATCGGGAGTCACGTCGTAATACCCCACACATGCGCGCTTGCGTTCTTCGGACACAACCGAGGGTGTCCTGTTTCATGCGACTTGTCGAGTTGTATGTTGATTACTGTAACCGAGTCCAGGAACCGAGAGAACCACCCCCCAACTGCATCGCCAAAAGTACGACAAAGCACAGAGTACGTGTTGCCAGTCCGCGGAGAGCCTGAGGGGACACGTTCCACCTATGGTGAGCATCCTCGCCGATCCGCGATTTTTTCTGGTTAGAACACGTTTGGTTCGTCACTGTAGATCGAGTCCTCGGAAGTGACACGTCCCCTCACCCAATCCGGAAGCGCTCTCTGCGTCTATCAAGTTGGTAGGGGCCACGTTTTACGCTCTCTTATCGCTCTTCAAAGGATAGAACATGGGTGCTGCTTGTTCACATCCACCGATCAATACGTGTGTCCTCGGGCAGTCGTATGCATGCTGGGTGAGTGACATGACCTTGGACCACTTTTGCTGAAACATGGATTCAATGAACAAAGAGATGGCAGTGTGGGTCCCTGTGCAAACGGGTCCGATTGACTGGCCAAAGCGCAGCACGGATCTATAGATTATGATGATGCCGAAAACGTGCAGGCAGCTGCGGCGTTACCAAGAATCGTCATATACTATAGGCGTGATGAAAAAATGACCCGTTCGTTGCGGCATGGGGTCAAGGCCCCTCGCGGCATCCTCACCGAGGAGGCCAAAGATGCCCAAACGTACCCCGTCGAACGGGATCCCCTGTTCGAGGTTTGCAAGGCGTGTTCGGGCGAACGAAGAATGAGACCGAGTTCGCGTCTCAACCCCCGACTGCGGATGCGTTCGTGGCCTCGTTCAGCCTCCCCCCTTTTTTACTTGCACGGACACCCTCGCGTCATGATCATGCATTCTCGGACGGGGGGAGCTCCGCGATAACACCGGCCTATCCGTTGTTCGACGTGGCATTGGCCAACGTGTCCTCGAGGATTCGATTGTCACCGTACGCCCTACGGCGGGTGCGTTGGGTGGTGGACGAAACAACCATGCACGGGCGGACAGGGTTCCTACGATCGAGTAAGCAACATCAACATCGACATCGACATCGACATCGACCCCCCCATCTCGACGCCTCCCAACGATCATGTGGATCCAATCACCCCATATTGCAGTGGACGAGGCGACGAGGTATCTTTCAAAATCGTTTCCATCGATCTTGTAGGGCTAGACGCTGACGTTTTCGGGAGATGGATCGGGGGGGGGGAGGCTATACTCGCCTCCACCTCGACCTTTGTCTCCCGGATGTCCTGTCCTGCTGACCTCAAGGACTTGGCATGTCACGAAGAACGAGCGCGTACATCATCCGACGTCGAAAAAAACGCGGATCAGTCGATCGACGAACTTACAAAGCGCGAATGTCCCCCTCCGGGATGTGAGGCCCCATCGTGCATCAGGTGGAAGGACCACAGACCGGTATGTATCTGGAAATACGACGCTGGAGAGCCGAGTTTGGTCGAGGATCGTACGTACCCCGTGTAGTGTCACTGCGTTATTTGCCCCTGTCACAAGGATCGATCCGATGTTGCGCTCGCTAATGCGTGTCGGTCAAGGCACTAGATGTATATAATGAGCATTCTTATATCCAACAATTACATGCATGATAAAACGAGGGTAGTCACGACGGTATGCATAATAAAATGAACGTGAGCGGGGGAGACTTAGGACCAGTATGTGTGAACAATACAAACGAGACGTGTGCGGAAAGCAAGAAGACGGGGAACAGGGTAACTAGTTGGGGGGAAGATTCAGTGAAATGGAATCGAGATGATCTACGATAAGAAAACGGGCCAATTTTCTTATTGTCGTGTTTATTGTTAAGCCCTTCGAGCCTTGTTAGGCGATGTGCGGGAAGATCGTCGAGGTCTGGGAGGTTCAGTTTCATCGTCCAGATGGTCTTCCTCCACGACCATCTCGGCAGCCGCTTCTTGCAATCGGGCCTTGACTTGTGCAGCACCACGTCCTCGTCCCCGTCCTCTACCAGCACCCCCACCTCGCTTGGGTGGCGCTGGCGCACGGACATCACCACCCGAGGCCGAATCTTCCGCGTCGCTCGACGGCGTCTGCTTTCCCTTCTTCCTCGCACCGCCATTGTGCGGCGTGACGTTCTCCCCGTCTTCCATTGTGGCACTGAGGGCCTGCGGATCGTGCTCGTTTAGCTTACGCTTGCCGGCACGCGCGGGGGCCGCACCTGCCGCGTCGAGCATCTGCCAGGATGATGGTTCTGGGAGATCCACATCGTGTTCGGCAGCGTTGGCGAGCACCTGGCTGCGCCGTTGGAGGGGTGCGCGGCCGCCGTTTCGCTGTGGAGATTGGTTGTCCTGTTCGAGCTGAAGCCGTTCGAGGCCAGCGCTCATGGAAGGTTCACTGATACAGGCGTCGGCCATGCCTTCATCGTCATCGTCGGGAAGGGAAGTCAATGAAGAGCTAGGAATGGATCCAAGGGAAG
The DNA here is from genome assembly GCA_038092915.1 of Boletus pseudopeckii. Lineage (NCBI taxonomy): Eukaryota > Fungi > Basidiomycota > Agaricomycetes > Boletales > Boletaceae > Boletus > Boletus pseudopeckii. The sequence goes on from JBBPRH010000123.1 coordinate 48,748, forward strand.
TAATCATATCGCGTGATTCTTGGGAGTTGTTGGCTCCAACAACAGCGACGATAGATTGGTTGAGCCAGGGATGGTTGCGAGCCGCAGAAAGAGATAGACGACGACGAGGGTCGAATTCAAGAAGACGCCGAATGAAATCCTTTGCTATGTTGACAAAGGTGATCAGAGCTGATGGCCAACAAGTAGGTGCTTCCACTCACCAAGTTCACTAACTCCAGTATTGTCGAGATAACTCCAGTCGACGGTGCGTTTTGCTATGCGCACTTTCATATCTCGTTGATTCTCGTCCTCAATGAAGGGGCTCGCACTCGTCAACCTATTGGACCAAGTGTTCAGTAACGTTCGATGCAGAGGAGAAAGTCACTTACATGCAAAACACGATAACGCCGACACTCCAACTATCCACCAAGTGGCTATAACCTGGCTGTTGATCCGATTGCATGACAACTTCAGGAGCAAGGTAGCTAGGTGTGCCACACATGGTCTTTTGGACCGAGGTCAGTTGGATTCAGGACAGAACGAACTGCAACGAACCTTCAGGAACGTATAGCTGTCAACGACTTTGGCGAGACCAAAGTCCGCAACCTTCACCTTGGGTGGGTGGTCCGAGGTTAGGAGCACGTTCTACATGAACAGGGTACATGAGTCAAGAGTCAGATTAATTGTGATATCGAACAGACCTCTGGTTTCAAGTCTCGGTGGGCGATGCCTTTGCCATGAATATACTGCAGAAAAGGACATCAGGCATGACAGCCAAGGTGACCGACAGAAACGTACAGCAAGGGCGTCACAAAGCTGTTTCGTGATATGGATTGTCATTGCTTCGTCTACACATCATAGCTCAGACATCGTACAAAACCTGGGAAGCCAAAACAGAACCCACCAACACCATTCGTCTTCAAGATATAATCCAGAAGATCACCTCCGTCGACAAACTCGAGGACGAGATCTAAGGAAGCACCGGTGAGACAAATCCCCAACAATAGTCGGAAAAAGACCTTACCAATGTTACCATGATCTCTGAATACTTCCTTTAGTTTACAGATATTCGGGTGGTCCAGATCTTCGAGAATCGCGATCTCGCGCATAAATGCGCTCTCCGCCCTCTCGCCATCCGACCTGTTGTTCTCGTTCACAGTTACGCGTCGGACCTTGCTCTCCTGGATCATCTTGATGGCGAACCATTGGCCGGTGGCGCGCGAGATAGCCTTCATAACGGTGGCAAACGTGCCCTTGCCGAGTTCATGGCTGATATCATAGTACGCGTGCACACCTCCCTGAGCTGGGCCGCCAGCGGTGTGCCTATAGATGAAACCTAGGCCAGAGGAGGATCAGCGGTCAATCACAGAGGTATAAACAACAACACACGGTAATCCTCGACATTTCCAGGTTGGGGTGTGGCGGACCCAAAGGCAATTTCATTGCCCTCTTTGAGGATCGCGGTCTTGTCCTTGCCGATCCTGATGCCATTGATCTACGAAAAAAATAGACCCGTGAGTGGCACGCGTTGCGAGAAAAGGGAACGCGTCAAAGCCTACAAAGGTACCGTTGGAAGAGTAGTCTGCTACAACCACAGCAGACTTTTCATCTTCCTTGCCGTCCCACACGATACGACAGTGGCGATTGCCTGCAAGAAACGCGTGAATTCTGCGTGGAACAACGCGTAGCGGGAGTCAACGAAGGAAAATATACGCACTCACTTTCCCTCCAGGGAGTATAATTTCATTCTGCTCGCCATGTCGGCCGATGCTGACGATGGGCTGGATTTTGAAAAAGTCAATGCGTTTCAGCAAAGTACTGCATGGTTGGAGGAATCCCCAGAGGTGGGAGTGGACGTCGCCGGCTGCTTGAGAGCCCGAGTGCTGCGTCGACTGAGTCGCCTGTTGCGTCTGCTCTTCCATGATGTCGTCGGTGTTCATCGAGTCTTGCGGGGCCAGCATAATTGCTTGGAGACGAATGCAGAAGGAGACTTGGTGGTGGCAATGCTGTAGTACTGTGAGCAACTTGCTGTGAACGGAATGCGATGAAGTTGATGGGGGATTGGACGAAGGTTTTGTGGTGATTAGAGTGTGCTAGTGGTAGTCTTTATAAGAAGGGGAAAGAAAACGCGTTCCTGTCCACAAGGACAAAGCGACGACGACCAAGCGCCCTTGCGACGGACCAACAAACGCTCACGACGCGACTTGTCCAAAGCGCAAAAAATACTGAAACAAAGCAAACCGAGTAGCTGTGCGCTCAAGCGACGCGTATTATATAATGGACCCGTCAAAGTTACCTCGATACACTACACTAAAACGAAACGAGAATATCAAACTATGGTGCATCTTCTGGATCCCATCTCGATATCTTGTCCAGCGGTTGGTAATAGTATTGCTTGTATTTCTTCGTCTCATTTCTCTTCTGCCGCGGCATGATGGCGCTTATCAACGACGCCCGCTCTGGATCTTCGTCCCGTTCCGGAACGTAAAACCACCGACTTTCGAGCGCCTTGTGTCGGGACCTTTCGCCACTACTGTCCACCTTCTCGAACATTCCACATCGAGCCCGTCCAGCTTCCAGCACGGCGGCAATGTCTATCAAGAGCCCCTCCTTTGAACGCTCGGCCGCGAGGAACGGATGTGCTTGCGTGAGAACGAGATACAGCGCTGCTGAATCCAGGGAGGTTGCTCGTGAGGTGGCAAGCGCTTCAACCAGCATCCCTGTCAAGGAAACATGGAACTCCACGTCGACTGCATCCATCGGAGCTGGTGTTGTGGGAGCGCCAGGTGTCGGTTGCTGTAGCTGGGCATGTTCTGTAGGTTTTGGTGTCTTCCTATGACGTGGACATGCAGATTCTGAGCCCTCAACAGCGGGCCGCGAGGGAGATCGCGAAAGTCGCTCGACTTTGGGTATCCTACCGCAATCATATTTGCAATGCGACAGTTTGGATTTTTTGCTTGGAGGCTCCAAATGTTTGGGCGAGTGACTCCTTGCCCCTCTCTTTTTCTTCGTATCAGAGGGTGGGCTCCCCGACCGGATGACAACGCATTTCTTCGCCCCCCTTGCTCCTGGATTACCAATGGCAGATTTCCTCCCTTTCTTCGCTCTCTTGTTGGAACTTGACCCACCGACAGTGTCCAGCGAGAAATCAAGAGCCTGGTGTATCGAGTCCATCGACAGAGATCGGATGCACGAGAATCCATCTTGACTACGACCGGCTTCTACAGTCACGCCCAGACTAGCTGTATGCTGCCCAGGGTAGGGTCTATTCACTGTATCCGATAGGGGCAGTTTCGACGGTTCCGCCTCCACGAGGTCCAACTCAAACTGAGATAGAGGCGAGAGAATGTTATCCAGTTCGAAACTGGTGGCGCCAAGTCCATGTGCGCGGACGTCAGTAGGCTTAGGCGAATAAGTGGAGCAGGGATTCATATGACGAGAAATGACGGAACCAGGCGAATGGCAAGAGAAATCTGTGGGATCGAGTGCCGATACGATGACATGAGCTTCATGCGGAGTTGGCGCGCGCGCGGGTTCAACAAGTGATGTGCAAGTAGTTGAGGGATTGCGCAATTCTGGAGTCCGGGTAAAGGAATGGTAATCGTCTGACTATGTGCGAAGAGTCAGGTTCAGCACGAAAGTATGAGGTTGAAGGTGAAATAATTCGCACATTTGATCGAGGATCAACATCCTCGCACTCATCGCCTAGAAGGGAAAAATTGGACATCGGCGATAATAGGGGTGAGGAGGGCGGAAGTGAGGAGGAACAACGCAAGTCCTCATCGCGGTCTTCTGACGATGAGGTTGAAGTTTGTTTATCAACGGAACGACTTCTGTTGTATATCAGAGGGGACGCGTCTGCTGGTGTCTTGACGGGCGATGAGTGTCCACGCATAGGTGGGATAGCTTGGGATCGGACGCGTGACCCGATGGGGCTGCTCAACCATCGTCCACGTTCGGCAGATGTCGCGAAGTACGTTTCGCGTATATGGATATCCATGCTTTCGAGGTCGTATTCCTCGCAGTCATCTGCAATTGCACTGTCCCCTTGTGGGTAAAAATATGTTGTTTTGGGAGGGGAAGAGAAGGGTGGTGGGCTATATGGTGGCGAAGCATCGCTTCGGAGCGTGTGTGCTGCGGATTTTGTCACCAAGAAAGGGTGGGGCCGATGTACATAGGAAAGTGGATGCTCTGACCGCGTACGACACGACCAAGGGTGAGTAGCATTGTCGACTTTGTCTCGCGGATCACATATGACCCCATTTAAATCATCCGAGTAATCGCTGGCTTGCCATTCCGCGCATTCATACCGTCGCGTAAGGTGCAAAGGGGTGAGCAAAGGCGAAGATGATAGTAGAGGAGACGAAGATGGCGCAGCGTCACCAGGACTATAAATATGGTAGTCCATCGAAACGCTCGTGGAGGCCGATGAGCTCTTTCGCCTGAATCTGAACGGGATGGTCAGCGGCGAGAGCGATCCGAATGAGGACATCGATGTCGACAGTCAAGAGTATATGCGGTCACGTGGGGTCGAGCTGTCCAGTAAACGCGTTTTTGTGCGGAGATTAAATTCGGCGATCCGCGTCTTGCCGTAAGTAAATGTTGTGACCCGATTGGTTGAGGGACACTTTGCTAATTGCCATCTGCTCGCAATTCTTGGACCTGAGCCATGAACCTGTGGATTGTTGAAGGAATCAAATTTTATATTATTTGAGCACAAGCGGATCGTACTGACCAGGCGCGGGTGCTGGAAGCGTTTATGCACCCCAGAAAAGGATGACATACACGCCAACGAGTCGCTCCCACTGTCAATGGAGCTTATAGAGAACAAATATAGTTGGAGCGTGTTGGATTCCCCACGGTTAGCTCTTCATGCACATGTTCGAGGACTCGTTCTCTGCGTACGGGTTACAGTCTTTATTAATTGGATGGATGTTTCAAGTGCAGTGTTAATGTGCTTCACGGGTCCATAAATGTGGCAACTCACCGCATGTATTTGTCAGTCTTGCCGCTCTTGGTATGCTGTAATAATCTCGAGAGCCGGCACACGGGCGCCCTGCCATGCTAGAAATTTAAGACCAAGCATTCTCTCAAAACTATCCCACGTGAACCGCTCTCAACAGCTCCCCCCGTTCGTTTCTCATCCCCTTCAACATGGCTCTTTACATTCGCCACCCAAGGTTCACCATAGCCCTCCTGGTCCTGATATTCATCTCAGTTCTCCTTTTCGCAAACTCGGAACCGGACGACTCGCTTTTCGGCTCAGTGGGCTTCCACCGATCCGCAGGTCGCTATCTCGCCGAGTCACTGAGGATTGAAGAGGAGCAGTACCAGAAAATGCTTGACCTGCGGCAGGACCTCGTCAAGAAATGGGGCCCTACAGCTGACAAAATTGACCCGTAAGTCGTATACTTAACTTCTCCACGTCATTCGTCATGCGCCAACCATCCTTTCTCAGCTTTCCCTCTCATGGCGAATACTACACACTCTGTGAGCCTCTGTGTGTATTACTCATGTGATGGGCTGATAGGTTCACAAGGGGACTTCTTCCTCCCATCCTTCAAGTGCCCCCATCGCGTCGAGCGCGTCGGAGTCATGGGAGATGGTGGTAAATGGGTGTGTGGCTTGGAACGTATCACTCCCAAGAAGAAATGTATCATGTATTCCTTCGGTGCGGACCTCTTTTCCTTGGGCATGGCCAGAAACAGTGAATTCTGCCGTCAGGTATAAATGGCGAGTCCTCATTCGAAGCTGATATTATGAAAGCAGCACCAGGCTGCGAGCTCTACGGCTATGATTTCAGTGTCAACTCCGTACGTATGCCGATTGAATTTGTCTGGCCAAGCAGTTCACCCCTGTCAGTTTGGGCCAGAGATCGAACTCATTTCAGATTTGAAGCACCGTTCCCACTTCTTCCCCTACGCTCTTGGTCCTAAAGACGCGTTTAGCCCGATTGACGATCCCAAGATGTACACCCTGCGAACCTTGATGGAGCGGAACGGCCACGACTTTATCGATGTACTCAAAATCGACATCGAGGGTAATGAATTCGACTCGCTTGAGGTCTTCATCGACAGTTTCCACGGTGAACCATTACCCTTTGGCCAGCTTCAACTCGAAGTGCACGTTTACAGTGGCAGCGAATGGCAAGATTTTCCAAAGTTCCTCAAATGGTGGGAGAAACTCGAAGAAGTGGGCCTGAGACCGTTCTTCTCTGAACCAAACCTCGTCTATGTAAACCTAGTGAGGGGCGTGCGTCCTGACTTGATAGAGGTATGCCTTGCTTGACGGTGACGGCACAGGGCTAAAATTGTGAAAACAGTATTCCTTCATCAACATTCGCGGCAGCCACGAATTGGTTTCCAACCATCCTTCACGTCACTCTCGTATCTCGCAGTAACTCCATTCCTTCCCAACTACACGTAGATACATACTGTATAATACTCGGCATGGACCTCGATAGCACACCGGTTTCGTAATTTTGGTTCTTCTGTAGAGCTACCTTGGCGCAATTGAACTACTTTGGCTGGGAACGTTTGATAAAGGTAGTCTATCCTAGCTAGCAAACCCGGACGGAAATGCAGGGAATACCGGATTGCGGCACTCCGGGCCGGCCATAAATAGACGTCATGCATCTGTCTGCTGACCGGGAATGAGCAACTTCAGGTGGCTCCTCTCAGGTGTCCTCAAGAGCAGAAGTGCCCTGCTTTCCCCGCAACACTCTCATCTTCACACCACAGTACTAGCCAGCATGCCGCGTACAGCTGAGACTGCCAGCTTCAAGGTGAGCGGGCAAATCGCCATGATCGGCGCAGAGAGTTCACAGGGTGTCGGTGTTCTGTAGTTCAACCACACTATGCTTCGTATCAAGGACCCGAAAGTGTCTTTGCCATTTTACCTAGACGTGAGTACCTCCCAGGTCGAGCTCAGCGATCCTTCTAAACGTGACATCCTCTAGACTCTTGGCATGGACCTCCTTGCGGGTGAGTTCGTTTCTGGCAGACGTCCTTCACACGACGGATGTTGTTGACAAACTCTGTATCACGTCACAGAGCAGAACATGGGTGACTTTACCCTGTACTTTCTTGGATATGATCACGATGGCATCAGCAAGCTTTCTACCGAGGATAAGAAAAAGGCCAGATTCAACCGCGAAGGTAATGACATGACGTATTAGTACACACAACACATATCGAACGAAACACTCATATACATGCGTCGCGATCAGGCATTCTCGAGCTCACGCACAACCATGGGACGGAGTCCGATCCCGGTTTCCAGGGGTATGCGAGCGGCAATGCGGAGCCCGGCAGGGGCTTTGGTCATATCGCCATCACGGTCGATAACATCGAGGCGGCGTGTGCGCGCTTTGAACAGCTCGGTGTACCTTTCAAGAAGCGCCTCACCGATGGTAAGATGAAACATATTGCATTCATCTTGGATCCGGATGGGTAAGCGTTGGCTCGATGGGTTTGATTTGGACTGATCTGATTCCATGGTACCGTGTACAGGTACTGGGTCGAAGTCGTTCCGGGCTCACTCAAATTTTAAGAGATCCATCTGCTTACTCGTATGTGACTCAGTAGCAGTGGCAGAAATGATTTCAGAATTGTTGTACTTGTTGACATGTTCAATCAGAAGGTCGTTGATCGCTCTTGAGCGTCACATGTAGTCTTCTGCACTGGGAATGCATTTGCAACTTGCAAACTGCTCAGTAAATTCAAGCATACTGACTATTGTACAACAACTGAGCTGGTACGACGACAAAACACTACAAGTACAAAGGATTTACGAGGAAGAAGGCTACTCTTTCGCATAGAGCACGTCCTGACCAAGAGTGAACTGCGGGACGCCCCGGTAAGGCCAGGGATTGCCGGTTCCGCTACTCTCGAATGTGGGAAGCGGGGACGGGTTGGGTTCATTGCCGATGTAGGGGTATTTCTTCGTCACATGGAATGGCCATTTCTCGCTCCCCGGAGCAGTGTCTCCGGTGAGGTGCTTGATGTGACTACATTGAACCGACGTCATCAGTCGTGGACGGGATGCAGTCAGGAGAAAAAGAGACTTACGACGTGAGAGTTTCAGTGGCAGCGAGCCTGAACTTGACGCAGGGTGGCGGGATCTTCTTACCGCCGTGACACCATTTCACGTACAAGGTCAGTTTGGCGGTGTAACCGGGGGTTGCCTCAGTGAAGTGGCAGCCCGCAACCTAAATCGGACCGTCAGCTATGTGTGCTACAGGCCACAGCATAGTTACATACCGCGGGAGATTCGGTGTCGATGGCACAGCCCTGGTCGATTGGTTAGTATTGACTGCGAAGAGAGCGAATGAAACGGCCCACATCGAAGCACACCCCATTCGTGAAGATCGTGTTATTCTCACATGTCAAGGTCCCTGGAGAAGACGCGAGTCAGTGTCGCTGACGAGAAGACACCACGGCAACAACAAACATGTAGACCCAGACGGAATGATTGCGTTGTCGCATTCGACGATGACGGTCCAGAAGGTGCAGTAAGAAGCGCATTCGGGGATGACGAGCTGGGTGCAGCAAGGCCACTGTGTGCACAGCGGTCCAGGGGTGCGGGGAATCCAATTGACG
>JBBPRH010000124.1:0-57253 GCA_038092915.1 Boletus pseudopeckii
AGCACCAACTCACACAGGATGCCAAGGTATGTATCATGATTCGTAAAGCTAACTTTATTGATGATACTGTTTTCTCGTATATAGATTGTATTTCCAGCAAAGAAATGCAAGGAAATAGATGGGGGGGACTCAGAAGAGGAAGAAGAAACAGAGTTAGCACCGAAGTTCCAGCCAACAAAACACATTCAAAGGAGTGAATCCGAGTCCAAGTTAAGTGAGGAGAGTGGGGGTTGAAATGAAGAAGATTTGGACCTGGACGACTTTGACTCAGGCGACTCAGAGCATGAGAATGAGAATGAGAATGAGACAGTAGCACAAAAGAAGGCATCTCAGTCCAACAAGGTAAACAAGGATAGCTCCAATGAGGAGTCCAATGATCTCATCGTCGCCAAGGTGTCCAAGCTAGAACCAGGCGAACAAGCGCAGCTCTGGTGAGCTCATTGTCAGCAACCAATCCAAGTCTGGTGGCAAGGCGAAGGCGAACAAGGGCAGCTCCAACAAGGAGTCTGATGAGCCCCCCATCATCAGCAAGCAATCCAAGTCCAGCGGCAAGGTGAAGGTGAACAAGGGCAGCTCCAATGAGGAGTCCAATGAGCCCCCCGTCGTCAGCAAGCAATCCAAGTCCAGCGGCAAGGTGAAGGTGAACAAGGGAAGCTCCAACGAGATTATTGCCTGTAAGCGGTCTAAATTGGGACTGTCTAAGTCCACCAAGACGAGTGAAGGTGGGACTGTGCTGATGAAGGCATCTAACCCTGGTGAGGAGCTCAAAGGCCGATGAGAGGAAACTGTGCCCAACGAGGTAATCAAGATCACAGTTCCAAAGTCGAAGCTGCCAAAGTCCAGCAACAGTGTGGATGGAACCAAGGATACTACGGCAAAGAAATTCTAGTCCAGTGAGGAGAATGAAAAGTTCAAGGCAGGGTCTGCTGCACTCAAGAGAAACGCTGTGGATTTCTCTTACACCTCCGACAGCGATTCTGATGCTGGTGTGTTGTCGCCAAATGGGGATTGGCTTCAGCGGTGTCCAGAGCGTAAGGAAGACATGCCATCAACGATCCTGCCTTACCTAGCCTCCCTCATCAAGCATTATTGCAATCTTCGCCACTGAAGTGGGCAATTCACTATCCCAGTGTCACAAATGGCCATGGACATATGCAACCTGGTTTGCAAAGAGAAGCTAAAGGACCTGGCACTTGAAACGGCAGCAAAACAGAAATGGCCAATCTCTGAGATCAACTTTCGACTTATTCCAAAGCGGATGCATGTGTTGTCCAGAGAACTGAATCAGTTGATATTCAACAAGGCCTATTTGGAAAAATCATTCATCTGGAACATGTTTAAGGAATCACTCACAGCCGATGGGCTATCTATCGAGACTTTTTTGTCACTCAGAGCAGGTGAGATCAATCCGGCATCGAACATAGCTCTAAGGGCAGAAATAGGATAGCGAGTTTTGTCTTGATGTTCAGGTCATTGTCTATTGATATTTTAAAGCTATGGGATGAAGGGAAACACGATCATCATGCATACGCTATTCGGCATCTATCCCCAAACCAGAATGCCAACAGCTGCATTCCACCCTCTCTCATATTCTTATTTTCTTTCCTATGTGCTCACTCCTTATATTGTGATCGAACTTATCGCAGGGGATCTCAAGTGCAACCTCAAGGATGCGTATCAGCAAATGATCAAGAGCAGCCCTGTTGGCTCTGTTCTCTTTCAGGATACTGATGGAGATGAAGAGCTGGATTTGATCTACCGCGACAACATTGTCAAATACCAACAACGGAACGCCAACAACACATTCAATAATAATGCAAACTTTACCCCAGCGGCATTGCCGGAGACTAATCAGGTCCAAACAACTTTTAATGTATCATATTCTGCAACCAACTAACGACCCAATGCAGCGTCTATCATCAGAATTACAGCCACGACCCCTTCCGAGACGCTTTGATCAAGTCACGAATGTCGAAGTTGATGCAGATACTAGTATGATTCCTCAAGACAGTCAGGTATGAGAACTAACCACCAGAGGATGTGCTAGTAACTTGAATATATGTCAGGGTACAACAAACAAGCAAGCTAAGCAACAGAAGGCTAAGCGTGGTAAAGGAAACATGAAATTTCCCTACAAACCAACATAGTGCGCAACCATACTAACCAATCTTGCTAACCCTAGGTTAAAAATAAGGAACATCAGACTCGAGCGCACTCAAAACCCCAACCAGAAACATAGAACAGACGCACTGGCTCACTCTAGATTCGGCTTGTTTTTCAGTTGTGTCGTAGTCATTCACACTTAGACTTGGCTCGTTTGGACACATTCTTTTGCAGTCATTCACACACATGCACACTATTGTAATCCCATGTACATTTACAAGTCTAATGTGTTACTACAATCGTCCAAAGCTAGTGTACATGACCGCTAGAATCAGGCAGGGAAGGGGCGAGAAAACATTGTAAGATACACTTCAGAACAGTGGAGAAAAGTCGGTTTTACAGTGTTATGTACATCAAAACTTAGCGCAAATACGAGTGATCTCCAGTAGCGAAAAATGGCAATCAGTGAAGATTCCTGTCACTCCTCAGAAATGGACTTCATCGATTTCTATTGAAGATGATGCTTGTTGCCAGTGAATAAATCACTTGCTACCATCGTATTCACTTCCCACAGTGTCATTATCACGGCATCTCCACTGCCATCATGACTGGTCACTCAGATTTCCTGGCGTACGTCAATGCGCACGAAGCAAACTCGAAGTTTGTAGAACGTCTTGCTGAAGCCGTACAGATCAAGAGGTACTTGAACTCTTGAGCATTCGTGAATCTGGGTTTGATCGCTCTGTGCGGTTGCCTCTATCTCTTTACAGTGTCAGCGGCGATGCAGCCTATCGTAGCGAGACGATCGCGATGGGTCATTGGCTCGAGAACCAACTCAATTCCCTCGGCGTGACAACGGTTCTCAAAGATCTCGGACAACAAACGTTGCAGGGTCAGCGCTTAAACTTACCACCTGCCATCCTCGGAAAGCTGGGTGAAGACCCAAAGAAGAAGACAGTACTAATCTATGGACACTATGATGTACAACCCGTGAGCTCTCTCTCTCTCTCTCTGCTTCCAGGCCTTGCCAGTCTGGGTTCGGGTATATATGAATATGAAGAGATGCGCTAAGTGTGTTTGTTTTCGTCGTAGGCGCTGCGATCGGACGGATGGGCGACGGATCCGTTTACGCTCGTTGTGAAGGATGGAAAGTTGTATGGTCGTGGGTCGACGGACGACAAGGGACCGATAATGGGCTGGCTGAACGTGCTCGAGGCACATCACGCACAGGGTCTCGCACTCCCCGTTAACCTCCGGTTCTGCTTTGAAGGTATGGAGGAGAGCGGGAGCGAGGGTCTGGACGAGCTCATCGAGAAGGAGGTGGCCGAGGGCGAGTGGTTCAAGGGCGTCGACTGTGTTTGCATCGTGCGTCACTTCCCCCCCCCCTTTCACCATGCTTCTTACTTTCTGCTCCATGATCTGTTTCTTTGACTCGTTTTGATGACATGTCGACATGTCACAGTCGGACAATTACTGGTTGAACACCCGTACACCTGCGTTGACCTATGGTCTTCGTGGCGTCGCCTACTTTGCCATCAACGTGTCAGGTCCTGGTCAAGATCTGCACTCTGGGCTGTTTGGACGCATGGTCCACGAGCCGATGACGGATCTCATTAAGCTCATGAGCAAACTCGTCGATCACAACGGTCAGATCCTCATTCCCGGTATCGAAGCGATGGTGCCACCACCAGACGAAAACGAAATGTGCGTCGTCGCCCTTTGCCCCGTATTTGCATTTCGAAAAAAGCCGCATGGGGACATGGAGGTGTTTATGAAATCCACTTTTTAGCAAATTGTATACCAAGATGGATTATTCCGTCGCTGACGTCGCAGAGGCAGCTGGGGCATCGGTATGACGAATCTCTCACCCCCTCTGCACGCCCGAGGCTCCTGCTCACGAATGCCCAGATTGCACTGTCAGATCACAAAGAATCTGTGATCATGGGCCGCATGCGCAATCCATCGCTCTCCCTGCATGGTATCCAAGGCGCCTTCTCCGAACCGGGGTGCAAGACCGTCATTCCCTCCAAAGTGGCCGGCAAGTTCAGTCTTCGGTGCGTACCTGCGATGCCACGTGACAGACGTCGTGCATCGATCGATGGTGTTCATGATCGACTAAACCGCGTTTTCGTTTCGGTAGCCTCGTCCCGCCACAGACGCCTGAATCTGTCATCCCGCTTGTGACGACCTACATCGAATCCGAATTCGCCAGGCTGAATAGTAAGAACAAGATGAAGGTCGAGTATCTCCATGGAGGCAAGCCCTGGGTTGCAGACGTCAACCACTGGAACTTTGAAGCGGCCCGAAAGGCCATCGAGGTACGTTGGCATGTGATCATCATCTCCCGTTTCTCCCCCACGGTTGGACGACAGCTTGGAACTGAGGGACGTTTTTGTTATTGGGGATGAACTAGGCGATCTGGAACAAGTCACCGGATTATACGCGTGAGGGAGGGTCGATCCCTGTGACACTCACGTTTGCAGAGAAATTGGGGGTGAACGTGTTGTTGCTCCCAATGGGTCGGGCAGATGATGGGGCGCAGTACGTGCCTTTTCATTCTCATCGTGGGTCGCTCAAGCGAACCTGTTGTGACTTATGTAGCTCGACGAACGAGAAACTGGACATATCCAACTTTATTGAAGGGGTACGTGTGGCGCGTGTTCGTGTTCGTGATCAGCTCTCAATAGTAATGTCGTCAGACCAAGGTGCTCGGGACGTACTTGTACGAGGTTGCCCAGCTCACTGGGACAGCATGAAGAAAGGGGTCGAGGTGAACGAATTAGGCGTCGTACATGTATTTGTATTGGCTGCATTCTGCCGGGGATGAGTCCGGAGCTTTGAAACTTGAAATGGATTCGGACAGAACTGGTTACAGAAACTATCTTGTCTGCTTTTTTTTACTTCAAACTCAGCGAACGCGAAGAAGGGTTTTCAAATCGGTCCAATGTCTCTCGCACTGTTACTTACGCTCATAACCCATCGACCCGCGCGTATTAGTACTGGATTTCTGTCAGTGGCTTGAGCGGAGCCCGCTGGAGAGCCGAAACGTGCCCCGATGGCAAAGATGAGCGAGAGTGGCCTCTGGGATCAAGATCCGCCGGTAAGGGCGTCTTTTTTGTTGTGCACGAGAGGCATGCCGTCGCTTACGTCTTAACACACGCCGGACGGCGAATTGTCGAATGTTTTTTTCTTCATTTCTCATATTGCGGGATTTGTTAGGGAAGTGGACGAGCTAGGTCGACGTTTGTGAAGCGAACGTCGAGTCTGAAGAAGGCGGGCAGGGCAAAGGTCGTGCGTGATGATTGGGACGACGACGATGAGGAGGAGGAGGAGGAGGAGGAGGAGGAGGGGCCAGAGGTAGATGGGGAGAGGGAAAAGGATGTGAATGGGGATGCGAAGGTGATGGCGACGGCGACGGCGAGTGGGGCTAGGAAGGATGGTCCGGGTCCGGGTCTGAGTCCTTCGGGGAGGAGAGAGAGGGCAGTCAATGAGCGAAAGGGAGAAGAAGATAGTAGCAAAATCTGGGAGGAAGCGTGAGTCCCCCTCCCATCCCTCGACCTGCCATGCGCTCGTGCTGATCTTCCAGTTCGCATGGTTTTTCCTTTCTTTCTTGGGTTCATTGGATGACTCGCTCGTCGGACATGCACACATGCTCGCGCGATAATCTATTCAACTCAGTAATAAGAGGGCACCCATGCCCGAGCTCATCGTTGCACCTGCAAGTACGAGTCAAAGCTTCCCCCCTCCGCCACCTGCGGCACTCCAACCAACACTCCGTATCCTAAAACGACCGTCCCCGAACACCAGCGCCAATAGTGTCGGGGCAGCCTCATCGGCCTCGCTCTCCTCGTCCTCCCTCGGACCTACCTCGGGCTCAGGTTCAGGTTCGGGAGGGACGTCCCCGGCGCCGAGGGGTACGCTCGCAGAGCGCGAGGCACAATACCAAGAAGCACGGAGTCGGATATTCGGTGAGAAAGAGAAGCTGGGGAGTGCGAGCGGGAATGGGAATTCAGGTTTGATGTCGAGAACGAGTTCGAGTTCGGGCGGGGCGGGGGTGGTCGTCGTGCGTGATCCGCTCGGGCCTGCGTCTGAGCCGGAGCTCGACCCGGGAGTGAGTGGGACGTACGACCCGGGTCAGCCTGCGAAGGGGTTCGGAGAGAGACGGAGGGTGAAGTAGCTGTGGTAGATGAAAGAAATAAAAATTCAAACAAAAAGCATGTTGTACGTCTACTGTGCTGTAGCGTATCATACTACGCGTGTAGCTCGCACCTGTATTTGCATGCACTATCTATCATAATCTCTGTAAGGTCACGGGCACCGCGGAGGGATTCCCAAGCCTCGGTCGATCGTTCGAAGGTTGGACGGGGATCAAGAAATTCGTTCATTAGCCAGTCTAGGCGTGAAGTGACCTATGACCTGCTCATCACCGATTGAGGCAAAGGGATATAATGAGTCTGATCTCCGTGGAAATGACTCGTCGAGTCGTATCTTTGCGAGATACGTCGGTACACTACCAGCTGGATGACTTGCCTCATCAGGTCTCCTCCTGCACGTGACTGTCTGATAACATTTTTTCGTGCGTGCGGCTGTCGGAACGACACAAAGAAGAAAAAAAAAAAGAGAAATTTTCTCTTTCAGCGATGGCTAGTGTCACCGTCTTGCCCGCACTTGCTCAAAACTGGGCTGCCCCCAACTCGTCGACTGCCCAGACACTCGCTCGTGAGTCTATCGCCATCGTTTGGATGATGGGATCGCCTCGTGCCGGGTTTTGTTGCTCACTCTAGCACGCATACACACCAGCCGTCGTCCAACGCAAACTCCTCCCCGCTGGATCTGCCTACCTCGCACATGCGCGCCGCGCACTATACAACCTCTCCTTTGATGCATATGACAAGCTGATCGAGCAAGACCAGCTGCGGATCGAAGCGCTTCGTGCAGACGGGTTGAACGGTGAAGACGATCATGGTGTCGGCAATGAAGAGGAGTCGCCCGAGTTGTCGCTCCTTGATCCCAAGGAATGGAAGGTCTGTCCCCTCTCTCTCCGTTTTGCCCTTGGGCTGGTTTCGCCACCTTATCACCTTTCCGTTCCACTTGGCCGTTTTTTCGATGCAACGTGGCCCCCTTTTTTTGTTTTGTTTCATACCCTGTTTTCAGATGGATACTGACAGCTGTCTCTGTAGAAACAAGATCACTACCAGGTTCTTGGGCTCTCCCATCTGCGCTATAAAGCGACGCCTGAACAGATCAAGATTGCCCGTATGTATTCTCGCATGCCCCTCACCCCGCCCGATCCTGATTTAATAATCGCTCCCCACGCACTCCCAACGCCTATGGGCTGATTTGGTGTATCTGACCATCATAGATCGCAAAAAGGTGCTCAGACACCACCCCGACAAGAAAGCCGGTCTATCACACACGACCAATGACGACGCATTTTTCAAATGCATCCAAAAAGCACACGAGGTGCTCACACACCCTGAACGACGTCGACAATTTGATTCCGTCGATCCCCGTTACCTTGCACTCGAAGATGACGCGCCAACAGCTGCGGATTTCAAGGGCAACCAGGCCAACGAAGTCGATTTCTTTTTCGAGTCGTGGGCGCCGGTGTACGCGAGAGAAGCACGGTTTAGCAAGAACACACCGGTACCATTGTTGGGTACATTTGATGACCCCAAGGACAAGGTGGAAACGTTTTACGACTTTTGGTACAACTTTGACAGTTGGCGGTCGTTTGAGTATTTGGACAAGGAGGTGAACGAGGGAAGCGATAGGTTGGTCGTGATTTCTTTTTTATTTTCCTCCTTTTTTTTCGCGCGTGATGGGCAGAGGTTGACAGACGGAGTTGGGACACAGCCGTGATGATAAGCGGTATACGGAGAAGAAGAACAAGTCCGAGCGCGCCCGACGAAAGAAGGAGGATACTGCCCGGTTGCGCAGCCTCGTCGATCTCACGCTGAGTTTGGATCCCCGCATCAAGAGGATCAAACAGGAAGAGAAAGAGGCACGGGAAGCGAAAAAGAAGGGCAAAGGCGGTAACGCCGCCCCGGAGGCCAAGGCCAAGGCAGAGGAGGAGAAGCGAAAAGCAGAGGAGGAAGCAAAGCGAAAGGAAGAGGAGGAAAAGGTGGCACGCGCAGAAGCCAAGAAGGCGAAAGCAGCCGCGGCGAATGCGGCCAAGAAAGCGAGAAGACAACAGCGCGCGGCCGAGGCAGAGACTGCGTAGTGAAACGCGCTGGAAATGCAATCGCCACCCGCACACACGAAAAAGCGGCGTCACAAGGACGACGGATCGTTTCAGTTTATTACTCACGACACCACGACTTGGATGTTTTCCCATACTTGCGACGTGATGTTGCTGTTTGTTTTGATTGCGCCTCCCGGGGAGAAAAGATTGGAGATATATACCGCCATAGGAAAAGTGGGATTTTAAATAGATTGTTTGTGTGTGGCAGTAAATATCAGTGGGATGGTTGTAGCTCGTTCTGACGTGCAGGCGCAAATGGGTAGAGGCCTCGTGTTTATAAGTACATACCGGACCGCGCTGAGTCTGTAATAGGCTGATACATGTTCCTATACCAACGAGGCGTTTGTGGAGCGTGGTCCAGTAGCGGTATAGCCTTGACAGGCTGTCATAAGTACAGCAGGCTGCAACGTTGCGTTGGAATCTGAAAGGGAAGGACGCGAGGCGAGGCAGGGGGCGGATTCTGAAGGATCTTCTCTGCAGAAAATAACGAGATATCCAGAATTCGGACCAGTGGATGGTGTGATTTCTCACGAGGCCACCCTCGGATAATTGTAATATTCTGCTCAGGCGTCAGTGGGTCGTCACTCAGGGACCTAATATCTACTACATATCTATGGTACTGGGCCATAAAGTAGACAAAGTACCCGCGGGTGTGTTCGGGGGCAGGCAATGCTCACCCAAGCGATCCTTTGGCAGAAATCACTCAATCACCCAACCCGTCACTCTCCGTCACCCTGCTGTCACAGTCACAGTCACACAGGTCACACCCTTTGTATCTGATTTGCACTTATTTGCATTCGGTGGCTGAGAATCCATAATCCAGTGCGATTAAAGCACTTGTCCGGCCCTGTCAACGATCGTCAACACCGTCTTTTTTTATTTTTTTTTCGTCGTCTCTTGCATGGTGTTTAAATACCCTCTAGCCACCGTCTCGATGCTCTGTAGGTCATAGTTCGTACGCTCGACGTCGCGGGCGTTTGCCCACCATTTCGTCCGGGCGTGCTTCAGCCAGCACTCACCCATACTCCCCGCCATCACTCCCCTAACAAACTCTCTCCCAATGGTATGTCCTCACCGTCCTTCCTCCCCCTCATCGCACCCACCCCCACCCGAATCCCCACAGGTTCTCGTTAGCGATAAGAAGTACGCGTGGTAGGTCCCCACACCCATTTACTTCCCCTCCGCATCTCATCAAATGGGTCGCCGCAGTGAAACGTGCATAAAGGGACATCGGTCCTCGGCCTGTAAACACACCGATCGTCCCTTGTTCGAAATTAAGAAAAAGGGTCGTCCGGTCACGCAGTGCGAACACTGCAGAGAGCTTCGTAAAACAAAACAAGTACACGTGAAATGTTTATGTGGCGCCCAAGAAATGTCCTCCCACCCACTCTCGGAGCCGTCCCACTCTAAGAAAGGTGGGCATACTGGCATTGGCCGTCTCGTTCATTTTTTTAATCTTGGAACTTTCAGGGGCAACTAAACTGCCGGCTATTGCTGCGTTTCCGAACGGTCTGCCCGAAGACCTGGAAGCGATCGCTATATTGCCCGCAGTGTCTGACGGATCAGTTGATTCTGACCATAGTGGTAGGCTCGACACGCCGTCCTTTAGCCACCCCCATCTACAGTATTGACTTTTCACAAGGTGAAACGTCTCCTAGCGGCTGTAGGTGTAACAAAGGTGAACAGTGCGAATGTTTTGCGCTCCGCAAGGCTCCTGGCCGGCGTCGCCCTTCTGTTCACCACCAAGATGTCGTCAAAGCAGAGAGACATCATCACCATCACGCAGAGTCATCACATGGTGCCAAGGATCCTCCCCCGCCGCTTTCTTCCCACGTCATCGCTCGCATCGCTGAACTTCGTCCCGTTCTCCCTCGCCCTCCTCGGAATGATGGTCCACTCCACGACCCCTCTTCTAACATACCACATACCCACAGTAGCCGCCACCACACGCATGAAAACATGTATTTCAGCCCATATGGCCGAGCCTATGAGCACATCCACACGCCAGATCACTACGAGACCAAACCTGTTCCACAAGCGGGAGACACACGTGCATCCCCAGTGCGTCATCAGCCACCTGCCCAGCAAAATATGATTCCAGGCACGCAATCCGGATTCGACGCATGGCAGGCTGCATCGGGTGTCTTTCCCTCCGCGTGCACCTGTGGCGACTCCTGTCGGTGTCCGGGATGCAGTCACCACAATAATGCACCGATCGCGCCGGGTGGTGCATACGCCACATGTACAAACCCCACGTCCTGCTCATTCTGTCTGGACTGCACCATTCTCTCGTTGCCACCAAGTTCCGCGCCACCGAGCAGCGAATCTACTTCGGACCTTCAAACACGGGAATTTGAAGAGTGGCTGAGACAGATATCTGCATCGCCCACAGCCAGCGCTGCAAATGCGGTGGGAATGCCCACCGGTTTTACCCCATATGAACTGTCGATGAACCCGATTGCAACATTCCCTCCGCCGAATCAGAATCAGAACCATTCCAATTCTGACTCGAATTCCCATTCTAATCACACGCGCCCGTCCCAGCATCCGTCCTCGGCGGACGCACGCTGTCATGGCCGGTGTAACTGTCCGAGTGGCACGTGTTCCTGTCCCGCGCAATGCTGCCAAGGATGTGAATGTGATCACCGGTGTAGCGGCAAGTCCGGGTCTCGTTCCGGGACAAGAGCCACGTATACTGTTTCGGGGCAACGCAACTCATGTTGTAACCCCCTCAAACCCCCAGATCCGCCGCCTACGAGCGCAAACGGGTCCCGACGCACCGGATCGCAGCGTGTACCGGATTACATGGCGATGACGACGGTCCGAGACGGGCTGACGGCGAGCGTCGTGAACCGACCTAGTCCTGTGGGAGCGGGACCAGCATCGTTTTACCCTGATCCGCCCAGTTATTTGTCTATCGGAGATGCACCGAGCCGGTCGTCGTCCTCTTCTTCGTTATCAAGTCGGATGTCCGGTCGGTCCCCGATCAGCGCGGTGCGTGGGTCCTTCCATTCCATTTATTTTTAGTGTTTTCTAGAATGTTGGTGCTCATCTGTCTGTTCTTTTAGAATACGTCTGGAGTCTTTCATGCACATGGTGCGTCGAGCGTGAGCATGGGTCCTGGAAGTCGATCGCCTCAACCTCGTCCGACGATTTCGACGACCACTAGTGCGGGTGCGGGCGCATATGCGCAACCCCAGCCGATGCGTCCGTTGGGTTCGTTGAGTGGACAATATGGTGCATATTCGGGGTTCAGTTCGATGCAGTTTCCGCCGCAGTGATGAAACGGCAGGCTATGCTACATGTCTTGGCACTTTTTTCTTCTATTTTTTCATGGCATTTTTTTGTTATTTTTTGAGTCTTTTTTTTTTGTCACACTTATTGTTATTGCTCTGGTCTTGCTCAGATGACCGTGCATCCATTTTTTTCGTCCCTTCTCTTTATCGATTGCAATTTCGTTCGTGTTTTAATATGAAAGAGTTTCTACAAGCGGACGCAGATGTATGCGTCGTCGTCGTACCTCGTTTGCACCTGATTAATCGTTGATGATCGTGCTTTTCACCTTTTTGTCACTTTTCCTGTATGATGTATGTCTGGCGTATGATAGAAACACGCAATTGATGCCCGTGAATGATTCATACTTGGTTTGATGTGCCAGTTTGAGACTTTTCCTGACAACCGGGGATCCACTTTGTGACGTCATTGACATCTCGGGTTACCCGCTAGTCTCGTGTTGACATTTGACATTTCGAGTTTCAAAAAAAAAAATTTCAACGTCACAGTTGTACTGGAAATGAACATGTGTTGGGATGGGGATGGGTTTGGGCTCGGCATGATCGGATAATGCTGAACGTGTTTCTCGTGCATGGATTCGTTTGGTGATGCCTGTTCGATAGAACAGTACAGTAGTAACCAAAAGTACCTGGGAGGAGGCAAGATCTGGGTTCTTGTTTTTCTGTGTGTATGGATGTAATGATTTGTTTGATGAGAACGTGGATACGATCCGGATAGATACGGGTATATTGAAAACGACGTCGGAGCGTCACGGGGTGGAGAATGGTGGCATTAACGTCATTTCCATATTGTCTTTTGTTTGGACCGCGGATCAGTAGGGTGAATGCCTCGGATGATAGCGCACCGGGGTGTTCAGGGCCTTGAGAGAGAGAAAAAGTCATTAAAGGGTCACGAACAGGGCAGATTCCAAGGCGGTTTCTGACTCGGAGTTTGGCGTGGCAGTCGACAGCCACGCGTTGCAAGCGTCGGCGAGTCAGTCACTCGAAGTATATATGCGGGGAAAGGGGAACAAGGGAGACGAGCGGGCATTCTGTGGTTCGGAAGACGGCCAGGTGTGAAGAATACCAGGATAAGCGGAGGAAGTGAAGGACATGCCTGAAGTCGACAGCACGCGTTCCAAGCATCGGCGAGTTACAAACGTTGTCCGTTTCGATTCGGAGTGGACCCACCTTCAGTTTTGAATTGTACACACCCACAGCAATGGGTGCCGACCTCCAACTCGCCATCCAGGAAGAGAGATCGAAACAGAAAGTGGATTCCATACGATGCGGGATCGTAGAAACTATAGAGAATGTCGACTCGGAGGTGACCGGAAACATAGTCATATGTGGGTTCATCGCATAATATACTTCAATTCAAGTGCAATGTAGTGTATTCGATTCGAAAACGTGGCACCTTCCCGTCTGATGTGAACTCGAATCACGATGTAGTCGTTTGCGGTACCTTTGAGTGGCGGGTCAATCAACGTGAGACACGTGTAGTATATACTCACAGTGCCTTAAATTACTAGGTCTATAGGCAAATACGGGTCGGCGAGGCATCCAGCATCTAGCATCTTGAACCATTAGAAAAGCAACCGACTCGCTGCCGTAGGCAGTTATGCAACGAATGTCATCAATGGTGATCTCCATGCATGTCCAATACTCTGCCATACATCTGGGATGGAACTGCAGACGAGAGAGGAAAGTTTGTCTTGGTGAGCAACTTGTAGTAGACGGTGGACTAGAGTGACGTCGTCAAATGCGATTTTTGTTCCGAAGAGACAGCGTTTGTGAGCATCAAAGGCATCGTCACGTAGCAGAAGTCGGCCCCGAGGTCAAGCAAACATGAGACCATCATGTCAGCACTTGAGGGCGATACAAAGCGGTGTACGTCCGTTGTTATTGGGCCGAATGATGTCCTGCACAAAATCATGTCCTGCTTCTTATAATGACCTCACCTTGATCCTCAACTTCAGGAAGAGAATCCCGACGAATACGATGAAGAATTTCATTTCCCTGCGCATCGCCGTGGTATGGTTCGGTGTAGCGAACGTAGCATGGTTCAGCGGCCGGTATCAGGACACTCCGAGAAAAAATTTGACCATCCGCGATCGCAAGTGACTGAGTGTCCGAGTTACCTTGCTTGACAAGGTTTCTAACTTATAAGTCGTGGAATAACTCACTGGGGAAAAGTCTCGACTTTCAGATCCATTCATCATTTGGTAGAGTTTGCGGGAGTGATCGTCCACCGGTTTCGCTGACTTCCACGAGCGGCGGTTCCAACGTTTCTGCATATAACGGTTGCGTGTCAAACTCACCGGCATTTGCCGCCACAACAGCCATAACCGTGGGATAACTCACCGGTATATGCCGCACACAGCGCAAGGTTTTTGCCGACAGCAACGTCGGCTTCAAGGGCTAAATACGGCCATTGAATATGGAATGTTTACTGTTTACTTTAGCTCAGTGCAAAGAAACAAAGGGGAGAAACTGTCTCTTGAAAATCGGAGGTTGAGAGATTTGATCTGAGGGATTGGATTTTTTTCGTCTAATGACTGTTCTTGTTTTCTGACAATTAGTATACTATATGGTCTAACTCCACAGGCAGTATATGCTCGTACTTCAAGTTTACGGTAGTACTTGTGTGGCAATGGAAAAGGGATTAGCAGTAATGTCCTAGTTGGCCATCGGGCCAACCACAGCGTGGAGCTTTGATTCTGCATCTTCCCATGCCTGCAGTGCTCCGCTCGCCATATCCACAGAGTCCACTCGTCTGAGAATCTCCTGCTTGATGGTCTCCATACCCTCCCTCTCATACGCACTGAGGCCCCCCTCATCCAGGTCGTCTTCTCTTCTCGTCCCATCATAGTACCCCGGTGCCGCGAACATATGCATCCATCCGGTCGACAACGAAAGGCTCGCGAGAGAACGAGCGAGCGGGAGACGAATCTCTTCATAAATGTGGAGGGCCTCTGGGATGCGATAGAGTGTTGTAAGAGGGTGTGCGATGAGCCGGCCAAGCACAAATGCATCCTAGTCATGTCTTGAGTGAGAACAGATAGGCAAAGGAGCTAGAGATGGGACGCACTTCGATCGCTAGGCCGCCGCCGGCACCAAAGTGAGGCGTCATGGCGTGACACTACGGAATCGATCATTCACTGGACTTGCCCACACACCCAATCTGAAGAAGACGCACCGCATCTCCGATAAGTGCGACCCCCTTTCGTACGCAAAACGGAAGCGGCTTCACGACGTGCAGCGCCCACTTGGACGGCTTCTCGCAGAGCTGTAGAGGGTATGGCTTAGACTAGCAAGTGTGACCAGTGTGGGGAGAAGTCACCTTCACCAATGTCCTCACGGCAGGTTCAAAGTCGCCGAAGGATTCAACCAGCTTATCACGACTCCCGTCAGATACCCAGTGTCCTTCGTAATGCGTGCCTGTCAAACTTGGATCGCTTATCGTTGCCACAACGTTGATGATAGTCCCATTGGCGATCGGATAGGTCACACAAGCCTGCGAATGGGTAAAGTGTATGAATTTGAATAAATGTGACATGAAACATGTTTACCCTGCCCTTTCCGTGATACTGTACCCCAGGAGAATGAGGTGCGGATTTGTGCACACATGTAATTGCCTACTCACAGATATCATATTGCCTAAAGAGACATTCTCTGGATTTTCCTTCTTCAACGTCTCCGCAGGGATGAGCCAACGATATACTGTTATCCCTGTGAAGGTCGCTTCTATGTATTGTTTAAGATCTGTCTCATCGCCACCGTTCTTGTCCTCTGATTCCACTTCAAACAACGTCTTGCGAACTGCTGAACGGATTCCATCAGCTCCAATGAGTACATCTGTGGTCGCAGTAGTTCCATCCGCGAAGTTAAGTACAATAGGGAACGTTGAGTGTGCATCCTGTTGTTCTGGTTCCATGTAATGGACGAGCCGCTTCCTAGAATGCATTGTGCACGAGGCTGGGAGGTGCCTTTCCAAGATAGCTACCATGTGCTGACGATGCATGTATGAGGGACCATCTTCAACCTCCGTGAGGACAGGTCTCCGGATTGTGGAATACATAAGAACTTACAGCGACGGATTTCGTGAAACCAGATGTATCCACCCTCGCGTATGTCTGATCGCCTCATACAAGGACCTGATGCGCCGGTCAGAAGTTAACTGAAACCGGCATAATCGAGGATCGAGTCACTCACCATGGCTGCTGTCTGAATTATGCGTAAAGATTTGTTTGAACTCGTCGAACAGACCAAGCTCGATCATGATTTCGTGGGTCCGTCTCCATAGACTAATTCCTACACCGGCAGTGTCGACGGAGTCGTGCACTTCGTATAGATCAATGGGTATAGAAGGGTCATATTTTCCGATCGTAATAGCGAGGACAAGACCGCCGATGCCAGCGCCACTGGAAAGGGACTTGAATGGCGAGCCCGAACGTGGGCGTAGCTACGCACCAGATGGCACCACGGAACTTGGGTCCCGAGTCAGATGATGAGAGCGAAGCTGACATTGTATTGTAATACAGCGAGAATCAGGAGAGGATACCTGACCGGCGGAAAGACATACTCCCTTTATGTCGTTCATGAATCGGATATACTGAGCCATATACCGAGTCATTGTACCTTGGCCGTTCGACGCGCAAGACATTTACGTGATTCTGATGACCAGCGACCTGAGCATCATGCAACGCAACCGGCACGAGAGCTGTGTTAGTGGTGCGAAGCCATGTCTGATAAAATTATGGCTAGTAGCCCACAAACTGCTATATATGCCGTGAGTAAATCAAGCTGCGTATACGACTGAGAACAAATTCGAACTCTTCTCACCATTCTCGCTCCGAGCTTTAATGCATGCCTTTCGGCGAGCCTAGAGATGACATGTTGTTGGCTATGGATAACAACCATGGTTTATGACTCCATAGGATAGTAACGCTCTCTGAGAAATCCGCACACGGAGCACTGCGCTGGTCGATGAGATCTCCTTGACGACGGACCAAGGGAATGACGGTGTATTTTTGTCAACTGACCTGCCTGAGATTCGCAACCTCTCTGGAGCATGGGGTTCAGCATGTATATCAATAATTCAAAAGCTGAAGGGCTTTCCGTGGATATGGTCGAACCTATAGTATAATGGTCCTAGGTACAGTCCTTACTAGATGCCAAGCCGAATCATATTTCAGGTCAACTTTCAACCTTCGAGACAAGTTGGCGCATGTCATGATCCTTGCTCTGAGAGACCCGGGCGGGGAAGAGCCTCCGCGGGCTCCACTAGATCACTGGCACCCCGCTTCGTTTGAGACACCAGGGTCGGTCCCAGGTAGGAAGATGCCAGATGAGTCAAAATGTTAGGCATAGTACCGTTACTCTTGGCACGTTCAACTTTCTACATGGGCTTGTTTCTTGATTTTATCGTCAAGTTTGCGGCTGTCACCCAAGCGTACACTCTTCCGAATCAATCATTGACGGTATACTGGTTAATATGAGACATGATGGACAGCGCTGAGCTACTTGCCATCGCTCGAGTTTGAGTGTGTTCGTGAAGCATCTGGTAAGATACATAAATTATTTGCAGTGAAGTACTTGAAAAGGGGGAGTCAGTTGCGAAATACCGTAAAGTTATATATCCAAGAACGCTTTCTAGAAAATGCAGCAGCTGATCCGATAAGTGGAACGTCACCATGGTTCAAACAGAAGTGAAGAAAGACCATCGCAGATTAGATATAATTGACAAGCTCTACGCTTCGTTTCGTAATCTGCTCCAATGGCCATCTCTCGCCGTGCCCATGCTTGAGATCAAGGATATCACCAAGCTCGTCGCATGCCTGGAGAATCGTGTCAATGTCGTCCTTGGTGTGTGCCGCACTGACGCAGAACCGCACTCGAGAAGTAACAAGTGGGGTGGCGGGGTATGCGACGACGACGACGACAATCGGTGTTTGCCGAGTGCGCATCATTCGAGCGAAGGTGGCCATCTTTCCAGGGTTGTAGATCAGAAGGGGAACAATAGGGGAGAACGGGTGGCCATAAGTGATAAAGCCAAGCTTCTTGAGGCCCGCGTGAAGATACCGCGAATTGAAAGCCAAACGACGGATGCGCATGCGAGCCTCTGATCCGTCGGCGAGAGCAGGAGGAAGGGATATCCATGAGGGAATCGCCGACGCAGGTGCCATTCCTGGGTTAACATCATCTTCTGCGGACCTGAGTGTGGAAACAGAACTCGATGGCGACAACGTCAAGGCTGATTTCGAAGGGACAGGAGGTGGAGCAATACCCATGATGCTAGCCATGCTAGAGATAATCTGGGTAAGGACCGGTGGCGACATTGCCTCCGCGTACATGCCGGAATACCCACGGACGCGAAGAGCATCAATAAGATATTTTGGACCAGCAATGTATCCTCCAGCTGCACCGAATGATTTCGTAAACGTTCCCATGAGAACATCAACAGATCGAGGAGGGATGTTGAAGTAATCGCAGACACCACGACCGTGAGGACCGAGAGCACCAATCGAGTGGGCTTCATCAACAAACAAGTAGAACTGGACGACTTCATCAGCCAACACAAACCCACCAATCGAAAAAGCGCTACCTTGTACTTCTTCTTGAGCTCGACAATGTGAGGCAGGTTTACTAAGCTCCCCTCCATACTATAAAGACCTTCAACAATAACCAGGATCTTCTTCCACGGGCGATGGGTCTTGGGCTGGCCTTGACTGATCACTTCCCGAAGTAGCGATTCCAGGTTTTGCATGTCGTTGTGCTTGAACATCCGGACCTGTGCACCGCTAGTTCGGACACCGAAGCGGATAGACGCGTGGTTGAACTCGTCGGAAATCACCAGGGATCCCTTGCCTACTAAGGCAGGAATGAAAGTGGAGTTTGTTGCGAATCCCATTGAACTAATCAATGAATCCTCCATGCCAACGAAACGCGCGACAAGAGCCTCAGCGGTGAGATGGAGCTCGTTCGAACCGCCTTCCAAGCGGGCACCACACGCCGAAACACCATATCGTTTAATTGCCTCTTCCACTGCATCAGCGCAACCACCACGTGCCTGCGCAAACCCAAGATAATTATAAGAAGAAATGTTGAGAGCGCGTGTTTTCGTGCCCGGGTATATCTGGGTGTAATTGCAATCCTCCGAGTATCGGTCATAGACAAGGATGGTACGTCCAGCAACGCCCGTGACGGGATGGGAAAAGCAATCATCCATGCGACGCTTGAGCCTACGGGTGTAGAATGAATCAAAATCTGAGTTCAGAGGTGCGTAACCCTAGTATACTCGTGTCAGAAAGACGAGAATCTAAGCAGCGGAATGCACGAACATCGTAAGGCATGAGATGCGTAAAGTATTGCTTGGAGAAACGTTTCCCAAAGAAATCACGGAGGTGGCCGAAAACAATGAGCATGAGGTAGCTGATGTATGTCGTGATCAGAATGTAGTACGGGGGTTCTTCTATCTTGTGTTCATTGACAGGTTTCTCGGGGTTGTGTTGCGAAACGCAGCGATAGCTCTCATTAGCACAGTGGCCGAATTCCGTGTGAACAGTACTGAAAACTTGCTCAGAGGTAGGAGGGGTGCGTGGATACGCGAGGCCCGTGCTGTTGTCATCAGACTCGTGAAGAACGGTGTCCTCTGAGGAACTCGTTACAGAGGACGAGGTTGATAATGCGGGGGTAGATGCGGGGGAGATGTCGTGTCCGCGGGCACGAGAGTCTGCTTCGTGTACCGCAGAAAGGTAGGAAGCAGCGGTTGCCATGGACGGCAGCTGTCCAAGCGACCTTTTCTTCTTGAAAATGGACGGGGCTGGCGAGGACGGACTGAGTGCGATCGGGGAGGGCATTTCGAGTTCGTTTCCCGCCGGTGAGCTCGATGACGGCGACGAACAAGTTGCAGTACAAAATCCCTTTACCAATGTCACGCCAGAATTATAAAACGTCAGATTACCTCAGCAGTCAGCACCCTCGAAAAACAAACTTTCCCAACTTTTGTAGCAAAATATATACCCCTTTTTGGAAATACTGGTCAAATGATTGGGGTTTTCGTGTTACAAACTTCCCACTTGACTCATGGATCAACTTCGCGAAGTTTTCTATGTGGGACACTGCGAAAATTTTATGTACACGTGCAGCAACTCCCATTTTGTTCCTCTCATGATCTTACCTCGGGGAATTCCGCCTGGTGTCGGCGAAAACCTTGGACTGTGAACGTTCCGACGACACATAGGAAAGGGGCAGACAAACGAATCAAATATATTTTGTAATGGATTGAAAGTCCTGGTGTGAGGAGCTGGGCTCCTAGTAACTGACTATAAAGGAAATTGGTTTTCGAGGCGACTATTATATTGCTGCTGGGCGAAGTGGCGGCCAACGTTGTGTTTCCGAAAGAAAATCACGCGAAGAAGAAATATCACGCCGACCTTGATTGGCTCAAGTCCAGATCTGGGACCAGACGAGTTGCTACTAGGCTAACCTCATCGTTGGTCTCGTATATATTTCTGATCCCGATTCCCGACACGGCGTTGTCACGTGATATGACTACTCGCTATAATCACGTGACTCGTGACTTTCTTATATGAAGACGCGTCGGAGTGAAGTCGAGGTTGGAACCAACTTGTTACAATCACAATTCAGGACTCAACCATGGAAGCCAGGTATGCATCGAGCTAGCTTAGATAGCTAGAGTGCTTACCCTTTTAAGGCGTAAACAACTTCTTGAAAACCCAAACATTTATCCAGAGTTCTACAAGCCTGGCCAGAAACCATCTCAGCCGCGCTCCAGCGTTGTCGTGAGTTAACGAGCTCTCATATCTGAGGCACGTACCTCAACTCGACAAGTCTATACCTTCTTCCAGCTCTGGGTCATCTGAGCCCCAATCCTTGCCACCTGTCGTAAAGAACAATAACAAGACCCGCCCGGTTATTATTTCTTCTGATGAAGAGGACGACGCGTGAGCTTCCCACTAGTGTGCTCTTTGTCTCCGTCTTGACGTAACCAGTCCAACACAAAAGTCTTCTCAACCCACTATTGATACCGGATCGGCCGTCAAGAGCCAAATACTAGCGACTCTCGACCGCGCCGCACTCGCAGCGCCGCCGCAACGCACAGCTGTGCCAGCTCCCATCGAGCTCCCCACGAAAACACGAGTTCCTAGTAACACGGATGTCCCCACATGGGAGATTTTCGATAAGCCAGACGAACGTGACCTCCACGACCCTTACATGTCTGCTGCTGAAGCAGAGAAGGCCCTGCGTGCGCTGGTCGAGGATACTGTGAATAGCACCGAAGACACAGAAATCGATATGAGTGAAGCAATTGTACCTGGATTCGCGTCTGGCATCGTGTTGTTGCCTCATCAGGTTATTGGGCGAAACTGGATGCGCGAGCGTGAGACTGGCAAGAAGACTGGAGGGATATTGGCTGATGACATGGGGTGAGTAGGCGTGTTCTACATATCATTGTCTCTGACGAGAAAAAGTCTTGGAAAAACTATCCAAACCCTCACTCGTATTGTCGATGGCCGTGCCAAGAAATCAGACAAGCTAGATGGATGGGCTGCTAGCACGCTGTAAGGCCACGGTCATAGATTTTATGTGTGGGATGGTACTTATCTCATCATGTCTAGCGTCATCTGCCCAGTCTCTCTTGTCTCGCAGTGGGCCTCCGAGATTTCACGTATGGCAGTTGGGCTCCGCGTCATTGAGCACCACGGCCAAAGTCGTACAACAGACCCTTGGAAATTGCAACAAGCGCACGTTGTTGTGACGTCCTACTCGACTGTTGCATCTGAATATGCGGCATTTACTCCAGAGGCCAAAGATGAGACCAAATCCAAAAAATCAAAGTCGAAGGCCATGGCAGCTGCCTCCGACTCCGATTCTGATTCCTCGGAAGGATTGATAAAACAGTTGACCAGTAAAAAAAGGACTGGCAAGTCAAAAGATGCGTTGTTCCAGGTGAAATGGTTCCGCATCGTGCTCGGTATGTGATGCTATGGATGATTTGATGCGCTGACCATTGAAGAACTATTTGCAAATAGACGAAGCTCATAATATCAAGAACCGAAACACAAAAAGTGCCCTTGCATGTTGTGCATTGGAAGGTAAATTCAGGTGGTGTCTCACCGGAACCCCAATGTAGGTGCCCCTACTTTCTTCGACTTGTATTTCGTTCATTTGTGATCACCAGACAAAACACTGTTGAGGAACTTTACTCTCTGATTAAGTTCCTCCGGGTCCGACCTCTTAACGATTGGCATACCTTCAACGAGCAGATCGCGAAACCCGTGAAAGGCGGACGACCTGGCCGTGCACTGAAACGTTTGCATGTAAGTTCACAATTCACATAGTGACTCACCCCTTGATCGACACTATTGTCCCATAGGTTGTCCTGAAAGCAATCATGCTTCGACGCACCAAGAATCAAATTCTGAATGGCAAACCGCTCCTTCAGCTACCTGAACGCATTCTTGAGCTGGTCGAATGTTCTTTCAACGCTAGTGAAAAAGAGTTCTATCGGTTGCTTGAAAACAGAATGACATCGGAGGTCAATAAGCTTGTTCAATCCGACAATGTCAATTATACGCATGTGTTGGTTTTGTTGCTTAGGCTCCGCCAAGGTGAGCGTTTGGTGCAATCGGAACAAGGATCGGTTTGATAAAGCCGGTTTGAATACCAGCTTGCAACCATCCCTCACTTGTTTCCAAGGATTATCGCATCGACAAAGATGCAGCCGAACCCAAGGCCGCTAAAGACGACGACGACGACACAGAAGATCTCGCGTCTATGTTCGGACAGCTGGGCATGTCAGGTACAAAGAAGTGTCAGCTCTGCCAGACCGTGTTCGTCATTCTTATCTACTCTGGCGACCTCATCCTCATTCTGTCTACTACAGCCTGCCAGCGAAAGTGAATGCAACACACTGCAATGAATGCCGACTTCTTGCCAAAACTGCAGAGCCTACACTGAACTCAAACCTTCCTCCCGAGTCTGCCAAGATCAAAAAAATCTTGGATATCTTGAAGACCATCGATGAGCGCTCTGAAGGTGTAGAAAAGACAATCATTTTCTCGCAGTTCACGACTATGTTGAATTTGATCGAACCGTTTCTGGATGCACAGGGTATCAAGCACGTTCGATGTATGTGTGCTTTGATTAGATTTTCCCCAACACCCCTTGCCGAGTTATTACTGTGTATCGCGCGTAGTGCGATGAACTCTGACAACGTTACGCTACAGATGATGGTTCAATGCCTAAAGACAAACGGGAAGCTAGTCTAGAGAAGATTCGAAACAGCAAGACCACTCGTTGTATACTAATTTCATTCAAAGCGGGTAGTACTGGTGAGTTCCTTGAAAGCTTGCGTTTTCCTTTTCGTTTCCGCCGTTTTCCTCGACCCCTTCCCATCCACAACCACGTATTGATATCCGGTGCGGCGTTGCGTATCTGCACTCTGGGCGCAACTTCGCGGGAACAACAGCCAGGGCCCAATGTATAAAACATGAACCCGCCGGCATTTTTGCGGGGACTTCTGCCCCCTGTTCTGTTACCTTCATTTCCTATTCCCTGAATCTTGTTTTCACTGGTGACTGATTAAGTTTCAATTCAAAACCCTCACTGCCGCATCTGCTCCACCACCGCTTACACCGATCGCGTTATGTGGTGTGCGCCTATACCATTGTACCGCTTCTTCGGTTGTGGTGGGGTTGCGGCGGATCGAATATGGTGTGATTTATTATTATAGGCCTGAACTTGACCGCGTGTAACAACGTGATTCTCGTTGATATGTGGTGGAACCCTGCGCTTGAGGTGAATCTCTGACATTGACTCTTTGTCATCTATGCTGATCGGACAACTACCGCTTTACGTTCTTGTTCGGTTCCCAATTGTTAATCTTTTTTGTTCGCATTCCATTCCTGTCTACGGTGAATGATCGGTAACAGGATCAAGCATATGACCGTGCTCATCGATTCGGACAAACGCGAGACGTCAATATCTACAAACTCATGATACCCGATACAGTAGAGACTCGGATTTTACAGGCGAGTGTGGAATACGACTTATTCACCCCCTCCCGCCGCCCGTTATCTCTTTCCCCACCTTGGGTGGGAGCCACGTGAGACATGATTGATGTTCTTACTTACTTTTCTCCCCCACGCTATACCAGCTTCAAGATGCTAAACGAGAACTTACCAAGGCGGCGTTGAGTGGCGACAAAATCAAGAATATGAAGCTCCGCCTGGACGATTTGTTGGCGCTGTTCAAAGGAGGTGGACGGTATGATGACGACGATGACTAGGGGCGACTCGGGGGAGCTTAGAACTTGGTTGTCATTGGTGGGCGAATGATCACTTTCTTTCTTATGGATGGCATATGCATTTTCTTGTATGATGGAACTATGATGTATGATGATATGGACATGAGTGTTTGCCGTACGGTGTGGGTATGTCTAACTCGATAAGAGCATGTACCGACTCATCCAAAAGGCAATGGACAAAACTATCCTTCCTGTCACCAAACCTACTGAGGATGGTAGCCGTCTACATCAAGGTCTACCTTACCGTACTTACTGATTATCTTTTCATGGTATGGTCCAACGCGAAAGGGTGACAGGGAAGCGTTGTCGGCCCCGCGGAACTTTGTAGACCCCCCATGCATTAATTTTTTTTACGAGCGAGATAACATAGCACGCTGCTAGGGGTCGTGCAAAAACGGTACTGTTCTGTCGGCCACATCCGGGACTCCTAATCGATCATAGTGCCTAGACTCCTTTTCAGGCGTCACTGGGTGGGAGGGACATTGGAACTAGGCAAAAAGATGGGAATTGAGGGTGCACATGAGGCGGCGTGCGCCGGGATCTGGGGAATAGTATCGCCCTGATTGAAACTTTGGGAACAGTGCTGTCACTTGAGTCTCGTCCTATCTCATCGTTTTTGCGTGGTCAGGGTAAGGTCAAGTGCGTACAGCTCTAGGCCCCGAGCACATTCAGGGGATGTCGAGAAGCGATTTAGAATCGTGCTCGTTTGGCGTGGGCACCAGTATCACCTCAAAGCAACTCTCTAGCATGTCAATTTTTTTTACATCCGGGTACTCTAGACTCATGAAATGAATTTTGAATAACATACCATTGGAGAAATGAGTCCTGTCGTGGTGCACGGCAAACAAGCCGTGTTGAATGTCCGCCATGCTCCGTTCACTTTCGCACATTTGATCGCTGACGGACTTTATAAAATATGCCACCAGGGTGAAGCCCCTATCTGGCCGTTTGTCACGAACGCTGAAAGACTAATTCTCGGAGTTCCTGGTGGAAAAAAGACCATCCTAGTAACCCATTTCAACAGGTCCTGTGCATTTGGAAATAATTTTCCGGACAGCATATCTATTTCAGGTCTTTACCTCGGTCCATGCAACGCTGACGCCTTCAAGTAACACTCTGGTAACATGTATAAAATACAACGTCCTCGATTAACAATCTCGCTGATACGATATTAAAAAGATATATGTTATTGCGTGCTCTACAGGCGATTTCGCATGTCGGATGTCGTGTCCATGGCGGTGCATTGGGCGTCCACAACATGCATCTGGGCAAAGAGTGTCTGTGACCATATTAATGACAAGAGTGACACCGGCCGCCGAGGGTTCCCCTCGAGTCTGTGGAACCGTGATGGCAGCCTTGAAGGATGGGCATGGCACAGATATATGTATGTCGATGAGGCATAGGCCTCGAGGGTGAGCTTACCGTTTTCGAGCTAAGTTGTACTGACACCCAACGGTACGGCGGAGTACACCGAACCACCTCACCTCTACTCCTCAACTCGTCAAAGCCTTCCTTTTTTTTTTTTTCTACCCTGGGCTATAGCCTATACCAGATGTGCGCTGACAGAAAGCCAGGGACGAACATGCGAGCTCCTCGGAGTCGTCGACCCGCACACGGCACGTATGACATGCCCCACTCTCATATACGTACAGCACTTTCCATGATGGAAATAAAACGGTCGCAAGGCCGATCGATCTCAAGAGTCCAGCCCCCCATCGTCACACTGCATAGAGCAAGGCAGAAAGGGAGGGTCAACTTGGATCCGGACGCCCCGAGATTGTCCATTTGCTCATGTTGGAAAAGCACGGGAGATGCGGAAAGCCTTGGCTCGCCTTTTCGCGTCCCCTGTGACTGACTAATAGTATTATCGCTTCCCCTGACTACTATCGCACTAGTTTCCGTCAGTTTGCAGGGCCCTTGACTCGAAGGACTCGGGGACAAGTCGCCTGTAAAGGTGCTCCCTCGTCCCCATTATACCGTACCCGTTATATAGCTGCTTGCACTTGAAAATACTCGTCGCGCTTGATGACGCAGTCAACAGGCCCATCCGACCAGCCCGGACATCTTACCATCCCTCGTAGTCACGTGAGTCGTTCTCCCGTGAACTACCACGCCCAACGACAAAACGCTCACAGGCCCATTAAGTAACATGGCAGCAAAATCAAACAAAATATAAACCAGACAATTGATGCCCGAAGATAGCGACGGATAGTAGATAACAGATGGAATGTATGTATATGTGTATATATTCAAGAAACGTCCCGTGAACTGTAACCTATAAATCGTCCCGCAAAAATCTCCGTGGCCCACGGCGCAACTCTAACACCTCGCCCCCTTAAGGCTCCGACCAATCTACATAGGATGTGTCGACCATTGCAAAAAGCAAAAAAAGTTTCACATTTAAAACGACCCTTGCGCACCCAGCCCAGCGCATCCGCCAAACCCATATATCGGCCCCATTTGTTGTTGTTGTTGTTGTTGTTGTTGCTGCTGCTGTGGGTGTACTTGTTGTGTCTGTTGTTGGTTCAAGAACGCCGTCGTTCCAAACACAGTATGGGGAGTTGCCCCGGAAAACCCCGCCTGCCCGATCTGCATCGCTGAAAATGGATTCGTCATCCCGTTTGCTGTGAGCGGTATCTGCCCTGGTGCACTAGCCAGCGCAAAGGGATTCTGCGTCAGGCCAGCCGTGGCTGGGGGTGGGGCCGCAGCGAATGGCGTAGGAGGGAAAGACAGCGCCGGCGCCGGCGTAAATGTTTGCGATGTGACGAACGAAAGGGGTGGTGTGTGCAGCGAGGCACCTATGACCGGTTGCACAGAGGGCGTCGTGGGCGCGGATACGGCCATAGACACGGGGATGGACGACGACGAAAAAGGGTTCGAGCTCGTGTGGAAGGGGGTACCACTCACGCTCCCGGCTGGATGTGATAGCAGTGGTGCCTGGTTGAATGGGTTCGTCGCCCCGAAGTGGAGCGCAGGACTGGATAGGGGCGCGGAGGGTACGAAAGGAAACTGTGGGCCGGGGGTTGAAATTGGGTTGGCGACGAGTGGAGTGGTGGCGTTCACTTGACCGAGGGATAAATTCAGGAACGGGTTCGGGGCATTGCCGGGCGTCGTTGGTTGTTGAACCGGGACCTGTGGTTGGAAAGGGAAAGATGTGGTAGATTCCATCGGGCTATACTGGAGTGGAAGTGAGGAAGATTGGGCAGGTCCTTGCAGTGAGATAAGGTCTTCCCATACTTGCCCTGCAGGCCTCTGTACGGATGGTTGCATCGCCGCCGGTTGTTTCAGTGGGGGTGCTGCAGTAAGTTTATCGGAGTTGGTTAGTGGCGGGAGAGGCTGTGAGACGGATCGGGTGGGAGGTGGCGCACTGTGCGCTAGCGAAGGTATGATAGTCGAAAGTTGAAGCCTCGGGGGCAAGTTTTGGGGTGTTTTAGGTGGGGGCGGAGGTCCGGGGGACGTATCTCGCTCAATTTGCGTCGAGTCCGTAAGTGGAGTTGACCGTGATCGAGGAGCTGTGGATGTTGCTGGCGGGTCGGCCACACGTTTCTGGGAGGTAGAGCCAGACTTTCGGTCCATAAACCGTTGGAACTCATATTTCGCTAGAAAAACCCATATAAGCAAATCTTAAGGCAGAGAAGGGCTCTTTCCTACAACGTATAAATTTCTCCAGGTCGGAGTCACGTTCCGAGTCTCTCATGTTCGTTGGCGGCGGGTGGCGAGCCTCGTTGGGGTTATACAACGCGTTTGACTTGACGTTACCCTTCTCCTTCATAACCTTGCGTGAGACGAGTTTAGATTAGCTCCCTCGATTGATAAGACCTATGCCTGACTTCGACTTGTTCCTTGCTCCACTGATCCAAGGTAATACTCTTACTACGCGGGTGTTAAGCCAAGGAATCGGCATGCATGAATACGGTTAACATACACTTTAGTGATGTGCGTCCCAATTTTTCGGTGGATGCTGGCACAATTCATACTGTACAGCTGTCAATGCGTGCTGCCGTGCAGAGATGCAAGAATGAATGCGCACCAGATAAAAATGCCCAGATTGTGAGAAGCCCATCTTGGAGCACGTGCTTTACAGTCCGCACAGATATCTGTGAGAGGGAGGAAAGTGCGGTGTTAGGTTTGTACGGTCTCCCGGCGGCGGTTTGCGCCGTACGAGAACAAGGTACATACCATTTCCTGGTTTCGAGACGAGTTCCAAGAGGATGCGCTGGCTCCGCTCGGCCACGATTCTGCTAACGCTGGTCGACATGGTTCACTGCGAACCAACGAGCTTGCCTTCAAGACCGCAAGCACGGTGAGGTCGCGGACTCAGCGTAGGGGACTACGGACGTGAATTTGTATTACCTAATCAGCCAAGTGATCGACCATGCGCCACTGCGACTGAGACCAAACGCGCATTGACCGCAGCCCTCTTCTACTTCCATACTTGCGGGATTCTTAATTTGATTAAGTATACCGCAAGGTTATTTACGTCGCTTCGTGAACACCAACGACTCTTCTGGCATGTCTGCATTACAGGGTCAGGACGTCTCACAGACATTCGACCCGGGAGAGTCCGAGCGGCACCAACGTGTTCTTAGCCAATTTTACAGGTTTCCATTCTCCTCGGATGAGGCTTTCCAGGTATGCCAGTTTGGTATACCACCCTCATATCCAGTGGCCCACTGCCTCCTAGCAAGGTCTTTCTGGGATCCTTGCACATGAATCAATCCACCAGATGTCTGACCATGAGAGGTCGGAACTTGTTCTGAAGACACAGGTCTTTTACTTCAACCGGTGTGTGACTGATGCCTTTTCGCTCGAAAACAATCACCTCATTAGGTTGGGCCAGCGTTACTGGTCACAATATCAGACTCGAAGACGTCCAGGCTGGTTATACCGCGGACTTGAATCGCCTCCCTGCTCAGAGCGGAAATGAATGCAATCAGACCTCAGGCGCAGAGCACGGCGGGATGCGCGTGTTGACTTTTTCGGAACTGAAAAGTCTGATTGAGCAGGGAAAGACTGATAACATCCCTAACAACAAAATTATTCCGGATACCTTGAATGTAAGTCGATCCTGAAACCGCGCACGACATGCTGTTTCCGGCTTGACAAAACGCTTCAGGACGGCGTTCCCAGCGAGTCGATTGCGCCGTTGAGGAGAAAGCCCTGGGAAGTCGCGAGTCAATCGTGATACACATGGTAGATCGATACTTTGCTGCGGATCCCTCACTCACGGCATTACGACAGCGTCTTTGACCCTGTTCACTTGAACACCTTGCGTGGGTGAA
Organism: Boletus pseudopeckii; assembly: GCA_038092915.1. Lineage (NCBI taxonomy): Eukaryota > Fungi > Basidiomycota > Agaricomycetes > Boletales > Boletaceae > Boletus > Boletus pseudopeckii. The sequence continues at coordinate 29,236 of JBBPRH010000124.1, forward strand.
AAGACATTTCCCTCTTTTCGCTCCTATTCGTAAATGAACTGTGACGTCTAAGGCTTCGTTGGTGGGTGGGTGCGACAGGTCGGTCACAGGTTCTGTCACTGACCGTTTCGGCCAGTTTCTGGACCCGTTCCATGAGATCGTGCGACGGTCCTAATTTATTCCTTACACAATTTGGAGCGAAGGCATTACCAGTATGATTTACGTATCAAGGAATGAAATGGGAGCCTGTCTCGACAACGATGTGCGAGTCGAGTCTATCAAGATGGTGCACCGTCGTGTAACCAGAGTATTAATGAAACGGTCGGTGCTTAATGAAGTTTGTCCTCGGTGAGTCATCGAGATTCGGCTTCTTCGACTGTTCCTGGCGGCTGCTCGCACATGTTCGCAACCCCGTAATTGCTAGGTTAAAAAGCGTTGAAACCCCGACATTCTCGTCGCAGACAGCCGTGTGTTTGTGATTCTAAGCAACGTGCAATGATCTACCAACAGCCCAAAGAATACAAATCCGCGATCACACTATACGAATCCAATGTCCCAGTATACACACCATCTATCAGCTGTGGTATCAAAAGAATCCAAGCCCATGTGTCACAAGCCAGTCGCCAAGCACACTCTCCCTACTTCTCACAGAGCCGTTCTGACACCCATTGGGATGTCACATGCTTATCAATATGGTAGCCCTCCAGTTTGCGCAGGGCCAATATTCCCTCCATGACCCAGTTGTGAGAGTTCCAGGCGGGATTCCCATGCGCGACAGGGATCGAAGCGAGAGTGGAATGTAGCTGGTGGAGCCTCTCGGAGTCCACCAAGCCGACGGGTGCTCTGCCCAGATATCCGTTCTCCCCCTCCTTTAGTGTGACGGACTGTGGGGCGTCGAGACTGTAGTCTGAGGCCGAACCAACGATCTGATATACGAGCGAGTGGCCGGAGGATGAAGAGAACACGACGGCGATAGCCCAATTCGAATTTGAGGGTCGGCCAAAGGAGGCGACAGAGAGTTCGTAGAAGGGAGGCATCGTGATAGAGGAGAGAGGATATGTATATGTCAAGGGAGAGCGAGTGAAGGAAGGGCTTTGAGAAGTGGGATGAGCTTGAAGCGAGTCTGAGCGGTTTTTCTAGTTTTCCAGAGGGGTGATATGATGGAAGCACATGCGGCCAACCCCTTCGAGGCAAAATAGGATGAACATACCGTTGGACATGTTGCTAGCCAAACATGGCAGACAGTTAATCTATCCTCAAAAGTGCAAATTGTTGATTTCCGGGGTACTTACAGCTGAGTAGGTGCGACACCCAGCAGAGCTGCAACTTTACCAAACCACGCCCTCTCAATTACACCTTCCCTCCTCTCCCCCTTCGGATCTGGCGCGGCGCGGCCATCTCGACTCTTCAGATTCAACTCATCGGATCAATTTCACTCGCTGGCTTCATTGCGCAGCCGCATTCATACTACATGCTAACCATTCTAGATTTTCGCCAACTGTGTGCGGACACTGATGTGGGTATTCGCATGCCCCCGTGAGATAACGACCGAGCTCTGGCGCTCAGACGTGCGCTCTGCTCCTAACAGCGTGGACGACAAGATTAACATATTAATAGACAGTGAGAGCCTTATTCATTGATCGAGCTGTCCCTCCCATGCCGCGGTCCATGCCAATCCAATACTTGAGAATCGACCTCGACGCCAACTCGTGTCGCACCAGTCTTTCCGGGCGGTCTACGCTTCATGATCTGGTCGCCACCCGCTTGCCAACAACCTGGCCTGCTTCGACTCTTGCTTGAAAAAGAAAGATTGCACCGGAGCATATGACTTTTTCAGTGATGTGGCAGCGTCGACCTTTTTTTCATATTGCCCTCGAAGTAGCCGTGATTTAAGCTGTCAATCGCTACGCTCTCTGCGAGCAACCCAAGCGAACAGGGAGTGGGGTGTGACGCGACGGCGGTCTGGACGGAGACCCGGGTGTATGGTGGTTGGAAAGCTAACAAGCGGGAAAACCGTCCGCCGGAAAAAAATAATACTTGGGGTGACCACAAAGCTGTATGATTCTTGTGGGTGGCCGGTGGCGACTGGCAATGACTGTAATTTTTGGTTGCGCGGGAGGAGCTAAAGTTTAGTTTCCCACGGCTGCTATTAGCTGTCCACCAGCGTCAACATCGATATCAAGAGTCCACCAGAAAATGGGCTTATGACTCTTCATCTCACAAACAATGTCTGACTCGGCTTCCCATCTTGCGAGGTACTCCACTTTTCCACCCCTTACCTCGGTACTCGCGCTCATACTACTTTAGAGATGCCAAAGGTTTGCATCAGGGTTTGAAAGAGCTGCTCAAAACACATAATCCTTGGGATAAAGAGGTCGAGTTTAGTCGCAAGAAGTGAGCCATCTTGCACTCTCAAAATGCCATCCTACTCATTCTCATTGATTGCTTGACAAAGTCTAAGGCGACAACATCTACGACTGCTACTCGTCGAACCTTATGCAAGGGAGTCCAAGGATGCCGAGACCCACCTATGGATGCAGACCTCTTATCAGTTCATCTCCCACTACAAGCAGAGCCTCGCAACACTCGAACGAACATTACAATCCGCACCTCGCCATCAGCCACGACAAGGTGGTCATGGCCCCGTTGAATATCGCAAGCTTATGCAACGCTTCCGACAATTCCTTGCCGACGAAGAAAAATTTTGGACACAGTTCGTAGTCCGATACCAACGATCCTTCGTTTTACATGAAGCGCACCCCGTCTTGGTTGCCCTGAACATCTTAACTCCTTCGGATGACGCCAACCTTCCGACCCTCCCTGATTCCGGCGATAGCAACGGTGTTTTGAATCAGAATCACGGACGTAACCACTTTTCTTTCCCACCTGAAGAGAGCACGCCTGCCCCCGTCCCTGCGGAACATGAGAACAGACTCGCGATCTTGAGCAAGGCCATCGTTTGTCTCGGAGACATCGCCAGATACCGTGAGCTTTATAACGAGGCAGGGGGTCGTCCCAAGGCCGGTCATGAGGATGGCAAGGTGCCAGCGAAACGGGCCGGTCGAGGTAACAAAGGCGGCATACCTGGCTTCGACTCAATCCCGCGAGCACGAAATTACGACAAGGCTATTCAATGCTACGAACAGGCCCGTCTTCTTGTCCCACACGAGGGCAATTCATCGCATCAGCTCGCTATTCTTGCATTTTACCAGGGTGACATGTTTAGCTCCCTATTTCATTATTACAGAGCACTCTGTGTCCGCCAGCCGTACGACACCGCATCAGAAAATGTAAAGAAAATTCTTAACAAAGCGCTTGATCAGCAGAACAAAAAAACAAAGGACGTCCCCCAGACGACGACGACGATTCCAGAATCCGGAGAAGTTCCGCCTCGCCTGAGAGTGGAATATCTCAAGGAGAACGTTGTTCTTTTGCATGCGTTATGGCGATTAGGCTCAGATAAGTGAGTATATCAATTGTAGCTCTTGTATTTCTCCGCTAATACGCAACATTTCACAGGATTAGAATGGATGCGGCCGCACACGCGGATGATGTCGCGAAAGACTTCCAGGGCCTGGTATCAGAACGTATTCTTCCAATAGAGATGGTGGCAAAAGTCGTCGTCCTCTCACAAGGAGCCCTCTGGAAACATCGTATGATCCGCGACAACTCCCCGCCCTCAAATAGGAGATCAAGCGGACTTCCCGATCCGTCGGTCATCGAGTCACAGATTTTGACTCATGTTATCGCGATCCATCGTGTCCTTCTCGAGGTAGGCGCTGCTGAGCTCGCTGTACCCCCCGAAGATGCCGCAGAGAACGATCTTGCTCAGCGTATCACGGCGCCATTCCGACGTACCTTACCCGCTCTGCGCATCGCGAGCAAATGGCTTGTGGCCAATATCAAATATGTTTTACACGCTGCGCAGTCCCCCGTCGGTGATCAGCTTGGCTCCACCGGGAAAGGTACCCGAGGAGTTTTAATCGATGGATTGCCGCTATTTTGGGCTAAATTTGCCCAGTTCTACAGTGCATTGAGTCGTATGTTTCCGTCGGCGAGCTTACCTCCCCTTACGACTCCTCTCGACGAAGATATCGATCTAAAGGGTTTCCTTCCATTGCGAGATCTTCTCGTGGGCGGAGGTACATTAACAGATGCAAATCGTGGAAACGAGGCAGAGGGACAGCAGAATGGAACGCCGCCCCATGGCCGAGAAAAGGTCCACCCGAATGAGGAACAGCTAATGAGGATCTGGGACTTACTTAAGGATGCCAAATCGCTCGCTCAACTTGAGGTGAGATTCAGTTAATGTGGGGATCGATACCCGAACTTACGCATATTATCAATAGACTTGCCCCGTCCACTTGGATGGTAATACGTTCTCTTTCAATAATGGCGTCTCCGCAATTTCATCTGCGGACATCCGTGAACCGGTCCTTCAAATCACCGATCAAATTATTCCTTATGTTCCACAGGGCGTTTCACGGCAGGAGGAGTTAGAAGATGATGCGATGACAGACACGAGCCGAACAGATGATGACCCAGTTGGTGACGCCTTTCGTGAAGCACTAGATGATCACGGAGCAGTAGATGACGAAGAGGATGGGGAAGTTATTGTCTGGCCTAGGTTCGCATTTTGACTCCTCGGCCCTGCCTGAAGTTGACCAAATGTATCAGATCACTTGGTTCGCCCCTGGCTCCCATGCCCGCTGCTCTTCCTACCACACCAATTATGCAGAGTGCCGTCAGAAGGGAGGAACCGTCCACAGTAACCAAGGCACCAAGTACAACAGCACCCGGGGGTACAGGACCCAGAACTCCGGTAATTGTTCCCGGTACCACTGCACAAGACCTGTTGAATAACGTCATGGGAACAAGACGCGGTGCTGGTGACGTTTCTCGCCCACCCCGTCCTCCAACGTCGAGTGCTATTCAGCCTCAATTTCCTTTCGGACTTGGTCCCAATGCGCCACCCTCAATCTGGTCGACTTCATTAGATCAGGGTTCTTCCTCTCCGTTGAACTCTCCGTCGATGGGTTTACGAAGCGACGTCAATGTGGGTCAGATGTTGCCTTCGCCAAGCCTACAGCACGCATGGTTGCCCCAATTCGAGTCTACTCAGGCAGGTCGACAGCTGGCTCCACAACCCTCACCACAGTTCCAGTCATCGCAGTCTCTTTCTGCCGTCAGTCCAGGACATCATCAATCGATGTCCCTGTCATTGGGAGCGCCACAGCCACCCTTTCAGCCTTCTTACACCTTATCCAGTTCAATGACTCCATTCACAGAGCATCGGCAGTCACAATTGCAGAACTCAAACAACGTTTCCTTTGTCGATCCCGCAATCGTATCCGCCGCTACTCCCCATCAAGCCACAACGCGTTACGGGGGGCCGACTTCACATCAGAGTTTCTCCAACGACCATACGCAACAGTATATCCGACCTGGTCAACATCACAAGAGTCCCTCTACTTCTCGCATGTGGGGAATTCATGGTTGATGTCGGTTCTCTCCACTCGGATATGAAGTTCAGCATCGTCCCGCCGCCGATTATGACCTGCGACTCATCAGATACGGCTTATCATTTTGCCGATCCTGTTCTAGCTTCGGAGCCCATCTCGTGAACGATTTTGGACCATTGAGGTCGATCAAGTGACCCAGGAGCGGTCCGACGCACCCTGACCAGATGGTTATCTCCGCCCACGCGCGATCCAACTCAATAGAAAGTGTGGCAGCCATTGTCCAGAACGCTCTTTTTTCTCTTCTTTCCGCCCATCTGCCGGATGTTTCCTTTTTTTTTTTGGCAAAAAAGGGGTTTATTGTGTGTATGTGTCTCGTGTCTCGTGTCTCCGTGACAGTCGCTGTCGTCAAAGATGTGAAAAAAAAGGTTAATTATTCCTTCGCCTCTTCTTCTCCCGTACAGGATTTTTGTGTTTCTTGGACACGTTGAGACGTATACATCGTCTTCCTCGGTATGTCGATAGTTTGTCGTGCGCCTGTAGGTTGCTACCTTTTCGTTGTTTTGACCGAGGTTCCTCGGCCTCGGGCGACTATGTTACGTTGCATTATAACTGCTTGTCAGTCCTGAATTTGAATGACGTTTTTATATTTGACGCTCAATCTGATCCTACGTTTGTCGATATTAAAAAATAAAAATAAAGTGGCATATATCCTCCCGACGAGCGGCTAACGGTGTCAACATGAACCTTGTGTACGAGAATAGTACTCACTACTGTTACGATACTGTATACACTGACAGAACGCATGCCGATGATCGGCCAAAGGTAACCTGGTCAACGATGAAGAAAGATATGCGTGTTATGGTCGCGTGCCATGTTTGACGCGTACGCGTTCGTCCTTGTGTTTCAAGGCGTCACATAGTAACATACGTGTGGTCATTTTCCGTGGATGGAAAAGTTCCCAACGAGACTAGGCGTCGTCGTCATCGTCATCATGTGAAGAGGTCTCCGTTCCGAGCGAAAGATGGACGAAATTCAAGGTCGATCAGGACGACACAAGACCTCGCGTTCGCATGTTCGATTGTTGCAAGAGAGGGGTGCGGGACAAAGGACTTGCCTTGGTGGCCACAGGGTCGGCTGTGGGTTGTTTGATGCTCATGGACGTACTCATGCATGGATGTACGAACGATCCAGAGGCGAACAAGCGTCTCCGTTATTGAATAGCCGCCCGTATACACTCGTTCTCAGGGGCTATGACTTATAGTGGCGAGAACCGGGTGGGAGAGGGCAAGAACGACCGGGGGAATAAGGTCACAGCTGGGCCCTTGAAGACCTCGAATTCAACAATCAAGGATACCACCCGTTTCGATTCGGGTTTTCTCGGTTTTAGCTAAATTGAACACTGATTGATATCAACGAAACGTGAGGAGGCGACAAGAAAAAAAGGGGGGTCGTTTAGGTACAGTCTATTTGGTGGTGTCTATTAGTTCATTCTCGGTTCCCCAGCGCGCGCCAGGCGGAACCATGCCGGTCTACAACTTCTCGCCGCGGCCGATGACAGTGACCTATGATTTTAAATCAATAATCCTGTCCTTCATAAACGCCATCAAAGTTGCGGAGAGTAGCAACGGTCTGAATTGGAGAAAGTGGATGACTCATCTGACCTTGAATCCGATGTCCCGCAGCTTGTCGGCATCGAGTAAGATACGCCCATCGAAGATGAAAGCCGGTTTCTTCATGTTGCGATAGACCTCGTTCCAATCAATATATCGGAATTCTTTCCACTCGGTCGCGATAACAACAGCTTCTGTGTCCTTGCATGCTTCGAGCGCGGAACTGAATATTTTTACACGCTTCTGCACTGTAAGGGGGTTAAAGAGCGTGGTGTGGTTGATGCTAACACCAAACGCAGGACTTACGGGTAGTGAGCGGGACTGTGGGACATGCCTCCGAAAGGTCGCTCCAAATCTGCTCATGTTTAACTTGCGGATCGTAGATATTCACGTTCGCGTTCTCTGCTTGGAAGTCCCGGATGAGGGAAATAGTTGCTGACTCGCGCGTATCTCCAGTATCAGCTTTGAAGGCGAAGCCGAGTACGGCAATATGCTGTGGGAAGGCGTTAGTCTACAGCCTTGCTCCCACAATAGAAAACTTGAAGAATAGGACGTAAAGATAGACGATGTTTGCAAGGGAAAAGAAGTCTTTCCAATTCAACAAACGTACCTTGCCCGTAATCGTGTTGAAGAGCGTGTCTACAACATTTTTTGAAAATCTCTTCTTCTGATGTTCATTCATGACGACAACCTGCTTCCAGTAGTTGGCGACCTCCGGAAGGTGCAAACTTTCGCTGAGGTACACCAGGTTCAGGATATCCTTTTGGAAGCACGAACCCCCGAAACCAACGGATGCACGCAAGAACCTGGGGCCGATACGGGAATCCTTGCCAATTGCATGTGCCACTTCATCAATGTTGGCACCAGTAGCCTCGCAGATTGCGGAGAGCGCATTGATAGAGGAAATGCGCTGTGCTAGCATTGCATTTGCCGCTAGCTTAGTAAGTTCGGAGGACCATACACCCACGGTAAGGATGCGTTCTCTCCTACAACAATATTCAGCCACGAGCTCACTACGATGGCAGAGAAAGGCTACTGACGGAACCCAGTTGGCATAAACCTCAGTGAGCGCATCACATGCGACCTTGCCCTCTGGTGTGTCGAGGGACCCGATAAGAACTCGGTCTGGCGCCAAGAGATCATTGATGGCAGTTCCTTCGGCAAGGAATTCAGGGTTTGATAAGATATCAAATCGGCAATTTGGTTGTGAGTTAGCCTCAAGAATGGTGCGCATAGACTCGGCAGTACGGCATGGCACTGTCGATTTCTCGACCACAATCTTACTCGAGTGGGCAACTGCAGCGATACGCCGAGTGGCAAGTTCGACATAGCTACAATGAACAAGCAGAGTCAGATACAGGTTTGAGTGGATACGCTCGAAATACGAACTTTAGGTCTGCAGCGAAACCAGCTCCAACGCCAGACTTCTTGGTGGGAGTATTGACGCTGACAAAGATAAGGTCAGCTTCTCGGATACCGTTGTCGACATCTGTAGAGAAGAAGAGGTTGCGACCACGAGCTTGACGAACAACATCTTCGAGACCGGGCTCGTAGATTGGCAGCTCGTAGTCTGGGCTATTCCAGGCGTCAATTCGAGACTGATTCAGATCCACAATTGTGACCTGAATGTGGGGACATTTGAGAGCTATGACCGCGCAGGTGGGACCACCTAGCGCAATGCAAAGAAAAGAGTTATCTCATACAGCAACCTCGTCAAACGACCAGCACAGACCGACGTAACCAGCACCGACTAGTAGGAAAAGGGAGTCAGCAACACCTCCCAGCTTGTCTATCTGAATGAATACAAAGTGAACGTACTGCAGCAGATCTTCTTGGCGGCAGGCATCGTTGAGTAAGAAAGAAGATGGAGCCGAACGAGACCAAGTTGGAGATTTATAGGGCAACCGAACTTGCCCAAATGTTGAACATTAAATCACCGGTATCGCCGCACCATGCATTGGAGGCACGGGATCATTCCGAGTTGATAGCAGGGCTCATGTTTCATTTTTAAATGCCAGCATCATCCTCGACGGTGGACTGCCTGCTGCACGGCGAGAACGCTCAGAACTCAAACTCGTGTTTGATAGTGGAGACGGTCGGAAGGTGAGACAAGCTGTCAGATCCCCTTAATTGAGGAACAAATGTAAGGGCTATGCCTCATATTTCAAAAACGTGCCTACTAAATGCGCTCTCTGTGAGCTCTTCTGTAACAAGCTTATGTATATGCCCTCGCGTCATTGCACGAACCGACCCGCCTTAATACCTATCGGTCCTCTGCCATTGAATTGGGATGTTCATACTCCACCGCATCGATTCTGTTGGTTAGGCGGAGCAGAACATGCATCCGTCTGATCTCCACCCGCAGTCTCCTCTGTCCTGGGACACCAAAGGCTGGTGCGTACGATCGATTCCTATTACTTCTCGTGCCCACTCGCCAGCGATTCACGTGTCGTATCCCTGCAGAACTGGTGTGTTGCATTGACCAGATTCCTGGAAGTCCTGATGGTTAGTCACAGCCACAACAATTTCCGCCTAACGAAGCAGGCCTGTTGGGAAGGCCAACTTAGCCTAGAGCGTCTTCTGTGACGCGCATCGGCATCGTTGAGGCCCAGTCACGACAAAGTTACGAGACACTCTGGCTCTGTCAAGCAGGTTCCAGCCCTAGGTACGCGTAGAGTCAACATAGTAGCCTGCGTAAATGGGCCGCGGCGTCCGTGCATGCCTTGGCCAACAGGAATCTGTCGAGAGTATAAGCGGAGTATAGCGGAATCTCCTCGATTTGGCATATCGAGCCACCACATAGAACCGAACCGAACAGTCCTTCGTATGACTGCTTTTTGATTCTCAAACGGCCGCTGAATCGTCGGTTTCCATTGCTTCTTATGAACCCCATTTCCGTGCATAAACATAAACGTGAGTACATCCTTCCATGACTTGAGAAAGGTATCGATTCGCGACGATCCGAAATGAGGAACATGGACGGAGATCAAACGCGTAGCTCTTTGAGCGCACGGAACAGAGCAAATGGTCACGACGGAGAGAGGTGAATCCGACGTATGTCGCATCCCTTGTTACTATCTCCAGAATCAGCAGACGAAACGAACCCTTTGTAGGACAAGCTCACACTTCGGCTGTCAGCCAGTACTTCTTCTATTCAATATGCCGTGAAATTCCAAGGTAGATAAGCCACTGTTCGGAGCACCTGGCGTTACTTGTACGATCCCCAGAATCAGCGGCGGGCGAGATGAATCCCATATGGGACTAACTCATATTTCTGCTATCAGCTCGTACTTCTTCTAATCATGTCCTGAAAATTATCAAACAAACAAATCATATGAGGGCAAAAGTTGTGAGTATGACCTTATCAATGATAATTGATGGATGTTTGAAAAGGTTCGATTTACGCTCACCCTTCGGCTGCAGTTCTTCAACGGCGGATGATTTAATTGTCCCACGGATCTGACTCATCTACGTACCTAGAACTTGGATGGAAATGTTCTCGTCAATACATCGTCAGCATTGTTCACTGAGTGTTGGCGACATAATGGTTTGCACGCTAGTTCGGGTGAGTTTGATCGGTCCATGTAGTCTGTAAAAATGGAATTAGGAATGAAAGCTTTCTCCAGTTTCGGGTCATGACAGGGGACTTGCCTTTTCTAGACGGAAGTTGCCTTGAGACCAGAATACAGAAGTCGAGCACCGGTTTCAATGTTATTGGTCAAGCTTCAAGGTTGACGCTGAGATTCCGCCATTGTGAAGACATGCTGACATATGCCAACCACTCCCCAGGTTGGCTATCCAGTCCAACGACGGATATATTGCCAAGCGTTCGGTGCCTCGTCAGTCTCCTCTAAGATGAAAGCTAGTATGTCTTGTGGAATTTCGGCCGTAACCCTGTTTAGGTGGCTCGAGGAAAACTGGTGGATAAAGTGGGTCCAATGCGGTGTTACAGTTGATCCGGCTTTTCTGCCGGCCGCTGAGCGCTGAGGGATCAGAGTGGTTTCAGAATGTACGATAATCTTGAAGGTGACGGGAGTGGTTGATCTTGGAGGGTGGAAATTACATAATGACAATGTCTGTGATTATCGTGACGTTCCTGTTGGCTGTTGGCAGCGCGCAGTGAAATTGCATAATTGCTACCAAGTTGCTATGCCATGAAATTACAGTCAGACCCACATCCTATACAGCACGGGATTACCACCCTACTGACAGAAGCCAGAATGTTTGGAGTCGGTTGGGTCGCACGTACGTTCTACCTTGGACGAACTACACTCGCCGGGGTTCTAATACCGTGGCTTTTCTGTTTCATTAGTTGCGGAAGCTTAGCTTAAACCTCATAAACTCAAATGCAATCGCACGGTACTTATCTCTTTCTGTCGGCTAGAGAGTGGGAATTTAGTATCTGATCTCATGGGCGAGTTTGTTTTCAGCAAGTTCGAGCAACTAGGTGGTGGAGACGACTACCTCAAAGAGGCTGTCAAGCAGTGTCAACGTCAGCCATTATTATTTGGAGCTTCACACGCGTGGGCATTCTCTTCGACCGGAAGTGTTGTGCAACCTGGCAAAATATCTCTTAGCTTAGTTCAATCAGGTGCGGGGATTCGAAGCACCTGGACAAGACCACCATACCCAGTCGAGAGGCACTTGAACTTTGCCCACCTGGGGTCAATCTACTTTTTGAACAACCTTGTTCTCGATTTCTTCGATCGGTACAAGCAGCTCGCGGAGGCGAGGGGCCTGGAAGAGACAATCATCTTCAGCCAAAAAGCGCTGGAGCTCCACCCACCCTGGCAGTCCGAGCGACCCCTAGATCTAGGTAAACACCTCGCAATGCTCCTTTCTTCTCGACACTACCAACTCGTGGCGACGAAGGACCTAGACAACGCCATCATTGTCCGTGACCGAGAATCGCTAGAACTTCTCCCAAAAAAACACTCCGATCGAGCCATCTGTATGAGAAACCTTGCAACTAGGCTCTGTGCTCGGTACAAGCAGCTTGAGATGATGAGCAAACTGGACGAGGTCATCGTCCTCAACCGAGAAGCGCTTGAACTTTTACCACCCCGTCACCCTGTGCTGCCCGCCTCTTTGTACGCCATTTCCTCCAATCTCTTCACTCGATGTGAGCAGCTCTGGGTGATGAACAACCTGGACGAAGCCATTGTCCTGGTTCGAGAAGCATTGGATCATTGCCCACCTAAACACCCTGTCGATCCCTTGCGCTGAGACATCTTGCGGCTTGTCTCTTCGGTCGGTTCAAACAGCTCGGAGACATGAATGGACTCGATAATACCAATAATCTTTCCGGAGAGGCACTGGATCTCCTCCCAGGTGGGCACCCCGGTTGATTATTCTCTTGATGGACCTTGCTCACTACTTGGATCTTCGCTTCGCGCTGTTAGCACAGCCAAGGAACCAGGAGGAGCTATTCAGTCTCTACTCTGAGTTTGTGCATATCCCGCTATCGGTGTCTTCCAACGATGTACTTGCTGCAAGACAATAGACCCGTATGGCCGAGCATTTTGACTCTTTGAGCACCAAACGACGCTTCTAGCACACGAAACAATTCTTCGATTACTTATCCGGCATCTGTCTGCTTTGCGTTGTTTATCAGAACATCTTTCTATCCTCGAAAAGCTTACACCGTCACACGCGGTGGATGCATTCTCCGCCTGTCTTCGTAACCACTCTCCTACCAATGCAGTCGAGCCCCTCGAACAAGGCCGGAGGCCCGGAGGTTTATTTTAACACCCAGCTCACTCGCCTCCGCCCGCTTGACGATGTCGCCTCTGGCCGGAAAGGAAAAACGCTGGCGAACGCGTTCACGCGTCTGACCTCGCTCATTCGCAGTCGTGACGGATATCCGCGAGATGCACAGGCTCCTCACGATTCCTCCTGCCTTGCGCTTCTCAAATCTCCGACAAGCGGCCAGCGGAGGACCCGTCATCATCGTGAATGGACCAGGTTGTCTCGGCCCATTGTCGAATTCCTGCAGACGACCATGTCCTCGTCGATCCTCGCATTTGGTAGTGTGCTCGACCGCCGAGTTCTCTCTTTTCCCCTTGGACGCTGCTGGTCCGTGCAGGATCCGAAGGGCCCATCAAATCTCGCTTACCTTTATATTTCAACTTACACCCCGACCTTGTTCGCACTAGACGGTACGATCTGTCGAATTCGACAGAGAGGAAACACTTTGTCATGGGTCAAGCACAAGCGATCGGCGGGTGTGAACATAGATGACCGCATCGATGGTTTCACGACATTCACGCACGTCGAGGGTAAGGAAGCGTGCACCGCCCCCGCCCCCGGGTCTCAGGAAGAGCAACACAAGAACCAATGGGTTCATCTTTCGCTTCACGGTCTCCCCAACCGAAAACGACCGTTCGAGTCTGCGGTTGTTCTTCACGGCGGGACGTTTCAGATCATCCAGACTGAGCTGGAGAATCCTTCAGTTTGCATAGTACCTGTCTGCCTGTCATACGACTGATGGAGATGAAGAACGTCCAGACGAGGTCATCCATCTCGTGTCGGCGGTGTAGTTTGTTTGGTTTCGTTCGATCATCGGGATGATGTGGGCGGTGGATGAATTGACGATGGTCATACGGACGAGATCACAGCAACATGATGGAAGAATTTGGTCGTCTGGATCCTACCCGCGTGGGCTCGCTACACAAGACGTACCGGTACGGTCGGTGAATATGCTGTTTGATCGATTTGATCGACGTACCTTGTATGTATATTTCGATGCCTGTGTCATCGCTGGTTTGCTATTCACTGCATGTAATACCCCACAACAGAAACCGTTCCGTTCGCCAGCCAGACATGCATCTTAACCCCGCCCCCAACCTCCAAAACGCTCCAAGAGGCCAATGTCGCCGATGAAAAGATCAACTATTCTTGGTTATCATTGTCCGCTCCGCTTTGAATGTCAATGGTGAAGGCTACTTAGCTGACTGCGCGTCCGAGCACCGCCACACGGACCGGAGGAGATTCCAATATCTGACCTCATTCCAACCTTTCTCCCGCTCGCAGGTCAGCTTCTTTCTTCTGTCTGACAACTATCTAGCTAGGACACATGAGATGCAGGATCATCACGTTTCTCAATTGAAACGAAACCTTGCAGGCCTCGTAGACATGCCACGGTAGCATTCTTGTCGTTGGATCAAATCATCCACGACAACTTGAAACGATATGAGGAGTATACCAATGTGCCAACATCCCGTGATCCGCAGATACCATTCCACTCCAGCTTCGACACTCCGATTTGGCACCCAGGGTCTACATTCCAGAGTTGAAAGGGGCAGTCTCCTTGCGTACAAAAAGGGAGTGCGCTTGTGGGGAGAAACCATCGTCCTCCGACCCCCCCCCCTGCCCCTACTCCAAGCATTAATATTGTTGCACGAAATCCATGCCCCATTCGCCCTCTTTTCCGAGTCGACATCAGACTCGTTTTACACCCTCGCTGTGGACTGTTGGGCTACGTACCGATACCGTGCTGAACGACCCGCGGTGGAACCCCGGCGTCTTCGATCCCCAGTGCTGACTGCCTCGGTAAACATCCACTCTCTGTCAATCGCGCCACTGCTGACAAGCGTATGTCGCGCAGACGAGGCCATTACGGATCCGATGGTCCCTCGTGAGGCGCAAGAGCGCGCCCGAACCGGCATGGAAGTGAATTTTCATGACTCGGTTATAGAAAGGGCGCCAGCGCCGGTCGCTATGTCTTGATAGCCAGTACATGTATGTGGCGATTTGATGTGGCACATTTTGACTGACTGGTTGTCTGTGCTTGCAGCCTCGGCGTCGCCACCTGGGGTACCAACCCTACCAAGCCGAAACTGGAGCCCCCGGGCGTGTCGAGACCTTGTGAGCTTTGCCGACCCGACTTCGAGCATGATTTGGCGGGTACGTTTTCCTGGGCTGTTTTACTCGAGGCACCGAGTAACGAACTGCCGATATAAGCCGAATTTGAACCAATGCACACTCGAGTGCCTCAGGTGTATCCGGCGAGACCACTGTATGGTGCGACGTCGGCGCCCGCACCATCACCCGAAATGGTGCGGGCACAATGCCATGATATATATACTCATCATTCTCGGCATGCATCTCGGCATATTCTCGGCATGCATCATCGTGCTGCCTGCCTGCCATGCCGCATCACATTGTTTGGTGGTGTGCCTAGTCCTGCCCAAAAGCATACACATCCAAGTCAAGTGACGTCTTTCTCCCCTGTTTACCATGTGACTTATATCTTGATTCTATAGGCGTGCGAGTTACAACCGCTGTGTGCGAATAATCCAGGTGACGTCCCCTAAGGCTTCATGCTGGAAGGAACGGAGCAAGCAAATGGGTGCATCATGCTACATATTGGATGTTTGGTCCGACCAGGATGTTGTGATGTGGCGATGACAAGCGACTGCCCACGGTCGACATGCATGTGCCCCTCGAACTCTCTGGGTCAGATGGACTTGGACGATATCTAGGGGGATGTGGATGCGGGCTGCGGCCAGTTGGTTGTTTTCTGTTTTTTTGTGGATCGTTGTCGCTTTGGTCGGCTTTTGGGTCGTCGGGCGCTTGTTGGCTTGTAGCAGTTAAAGACATTGTAATTCTGATGGGAGATCTATAACAAAGGAATGGTCTAGCCTGTATCACGATTGACCTGGGATTCTGCAGGGATTTCTCTTTGATGGTGCGATTGATTCAGTGGGAAACACTGTCATGAGGTGAGCTGAAAAGTTGAAAACGGCACGTTGCTGGCGGTTGTTGTACTCGAGGTGGCCCTATCGAGCGTACTGTGAATTGAATCGATAAAGGCAATGAATGGTTTACAGATGTTGAACTTGACTCTGGCACTTGGCTCGTCTCATGGGATATTATGGTTTTCGCGTTTGTTAGAGGGATCCGTTGCAAAGGAGCGATCTAACTCGTGTATCATGATCGACTGGAGACTTTCTCTCCTCAGCGGTGCGATTGATTCACTGGGTACGTACGCCATCCTGGAGTGACTCGAAAAGCCGGGAAACGGCATACCAATGTATGATTCAGGGGATCGACTTGTGTTTGACGTCTCGGTGTTGGCTGAAAAGTTGAGACTCGGCGTTCGTATCATCCCCATGATCTTGGTACTCCCGGTGAGGTATGATATCATTTTTTAATGGCTCTGACTCCAAGCAAGGCGTCCGCGGGCATGTAACCAGCCTGGTACATCTTTGAGGCTAATATCATGGTCAACGACTTGATGCATCAAGAGGCTGCTTCGCGAGTGAAAAAAAGGGGTTATTAAAGTCACGTACGTCCTGGGAACGCGTTCTGATTCCTCGACTGTCGGGTATCTTGCGTTCGCTGACTGGCATGCGCACAAATAAGGATTTCAAAAACACTTTTGCCAACAAGAAGCAATGGGGTCCGTTGGATATGAGGATGGCAGAGTACCGATACCAAACAGGGGTTAGTGTTATCTGGGAACCGAGGAGAGAGAAAACTTGAAATTTAATAGGATACTATGAAATCCGATGTGGTCGGTGGAGCGTCGTGGCCGTGTATTACAATCGTAATCGTAATCATGCGAGAAAAGTTGACGGTCTGGGGGCGGCGTAAATGGTCTTGGGTTTTTGCTTGGTCAAACTTTTCGGGGAACGTTAGAGGGGGGTACCTTGAACGCGTCGATCACTTGGTTGGATCATGTAATGCAAAATCAGAGGTCGTCGTCATGACCGGTGGCGAGTTCGTTTGGTTCACGGCTGGCAACCAATTGTCGATCTGTGCAGAGTGTAAAAAGCTCCCCGAGACGGGCCCTGGGGGCCCATCTGAGTCACCGCGCTCTAGGCATTTTTTTCAAATCTGGTGCGAGTCTTGGTTTTTTTTTTTTTTTGCCATCTGAGCACAGCAGCACACCAAGATGGAAAATTTTCATGCGTTGTAGGAAGACGAACCCCCCTTTTTTTTGCTTCAATGATGTGATTGGTCATGATGAACATTGGTAAGGGCCTAAGACACAGCTCAGGCTTTGTATCGAGGCCGAGTATCTCCTATAGGCAACGAATAGATGGACTTTTGCTAGTCTGGCACTCGCCTCGCGAACATCCAGTTGGTTATTCCACATCCAACACCCGGTACCGCCTCAATTGCGTGTCCCCCATTCACAAGGTTCACAAAACGCACGCAAACCCCGATGGGGTGAATTCTATCATGCATTATCATTATTATAATACGGCGCGTATGATCAGGTTAATCCATAAATGAAATCCTTACGAACCGTCCTTGAAGTCAAAGCTTTATCCTGGAGTGACTCGGAAATGGCATGCCGGTGCTCGGACTGGCTTACGTTCAAGGTGTCCGCGTCGTCGCTCTGCAATGAGTCAGTCCGAATCATTTTTGTTGTTGGTGGCGTTATCAGTCCCTCCTTTATCTTTCCTCCGATCAGACTGTCTCAGACTCTTCAGGCGGCCGATAGTAAGCGTGCGTATCTCTCCGTGATCTCGCTCTATATGAAATCTCAGAGATTACGTTCAATCTCTGGTTTGAGCAGAAAAAGCGGATTCAAGTTCGAACGTTCAATGTCCGCGGGTGTCACATCCGTCTGGCATATCTTTGTGGCCGACTATGCATCATGATCATGGCATTGCCTGCGACTTGGTGAGCGAAAAAGGGGTTATTAAAGTCATGCACTGGTTCACGTTGCCTCCCTCGGAGCGAGGTTCCGACACCCTCATGCATGCATTGTTGGGGTACCTTGGTTGCGCAAAAATAAGGATTCTAGAAATACGTGTTGAAAGGGGCCGTTGGAGATGGCCTAAGGGCGGTATACCGATACCAGTCAGGGGTAAGGGTCATCCGAGGCGAAAGGAACGTAGGATATGAGATCCGAAGTGGTCGGTAGGGCGCTACGTCGAGAAAACGGACGCTGATGGAAATGGCCTTGCGGTGTGCCAGCTTTGGATGTGAGGGTAGTAGTAATCTCATTGTCAAGCACTCGTTGCAAATTCTGTTCGTTTTCGTTTCACAGCGAACCAATGTTGACCAGACCGCGCACCCGTGAACAGTGAATATAAAAGTAACGAATAAACGGACTCGTGCTCGTCTAAAACTCGCCTCGCGAACAAGGCAAGTCCTGTCAGTCGGTCATTACATGGGCAAGTCATCCGTCTCTCGGAGCCGCTCACCTCCCTCGTGCGCCGTCCAACGTCCCCACACTCGCAATGTTCTCAAACACACGCGATCCTCAAGAAACGTGAATTATATCATGCATTGACATTAATAGTGGTAGATGCGCGTATGATCAGATTAATCCATAAATGAAATGCGACCCCTACCCCCAATCCCCCAATCCATGATCCATACCCCATACTCCCATGCCCCATGATCCATCCCCTACCCACTCCTATTGCTCGCCCCGCCCACGTAGACACCCTCGGCGGTCATGACGGCCGCATGGCCACCGGGTGTCAACATGGCCACGTTTCCCCCTGGCGTCGCACTCGCTGTGAACCCGGTATGGGTACGGTAGAGGGCACGGGTGGGGCCTGTCGAAGAAGCGTGTGTGGACCAGAAAGAGTCGTAGGTGAGTGCGGTGGAGGCTGATGTGGGTATGGGTGTGTTGGGTATGGGGGCAGAGGCAGAGGCAGAGGCCGAGACAGGGAGGGGGACGGGTGATTGGGAAGGGGCGGCGAGATTGTGTGGCGTGGAGGCGGGCTGAGCGGCGGGGACGGGGTAGAGGGGCACAGACCCGGGCGTTGACGTGCCAAAGACGGGCTGAGGGACGTAGGCGGAAAAGGGAAAGCCTGGCTGTGGATGGCTCATGGAGGGTTGTGAGAGTGGGAGGTGGGGCGGGAAGGCACTGGGGGCGGGGATAGGGACCGGGACGGCGGGTGTAGATGTGGACGTGGACGTGATGGTCGTCGATGGTTGGCGGGACAAAGTCTGGACTTGCGACTGCAACGGCATCTGAACCTGCGCCTGTAGTTGTGCCAGACGTGTCAGTATATTTGGATCGGACAGGTCAAACGCGGATGGCGGACGGTTCATCGAGGCCGAGGGAGGCGCGACGGGTACGGGCGCTTGAATGGGAGGGTATGGCTGCGGTTGTGATGAAAGCGCGGCGCTGGGAGCATGTTCTGATGACGATTGGGAAGGCGGCGAGATAGAACCGGACGACGAAGCGTCGTTGACCGACGGCGATGGTCCCACAGTTCGATCAGGCGCTGCAGACAATGCTGGAGACAGGACGTGTGTCTCGGTGGGCAGAGGTGCACTGGGAGGTGCAGGTGCAGGCGGATATACCACGGTCGCATAATGGGGGCCCTGTCGCATGCTCCGAAGATGGGAATGATGAAAGTAGAGGTTTTCGACCTCGTTGAGATTTTGTCGTTGCTGGCCCGAGCGCAACGGCGCATAAGACGACGCAACCGAGTTCAAACGGACTGTGACCCACCCAACCGTGCTCGACCTTGAGTTTGGCATATTGAAGACGCATCTGGAGCTGTTTCGAGAGCTGGCATGGTGCTAAGCAAGTGAATGGGGGGAAGCACAGGAGAAGAGACACACGTGGTTGGCCTTTGCGCGTTCTAGTGTCTGTCTTCTTTTTTTCTGTTCGAGTTCGTTTGGCTGAGGGGATGACACGACGATCATCTTTTGTCGTGGACTAGACATGAACGTCGTAGTTTGGTAGCGAAACGTTAGGTCCGAACTGGACTGTGCTTTGCAAGACAAGCCACTTTCCTAAAACTACTACAGAGTATCAAAAGACTTGCTCATCACACCGTGAAACGACCAGCAAAAAAAAAAAAAAACAACCAACGACCACAGTTATGTAAATCAAACTTGTCCGAGTCGCCCTCTGCCCACTTTGCGGAGTCATCGGACCCGCTTATCCATCGTTGGGCCGCATGAAGATATATTTCAAAAGAACTTGATGTGACCGCACGCAGTCCTGCCGCCTTTGAGAATGTAATATCAGCAATTCAGGGGTTATGCTTACCACCATATTCACACCGCACGGTACGAACGCCGAGATTACACTTCCAGAAGATGGGTGGTCGACCTGCACATGCTGATGGTGGAGACAAAACACTACTACAAAGCGGGACCGTACGCACCCATTGGCGTTTGACGTATGTTCTGGGCAGTAATAAGAGACACTGATGGGCCCTTGATATGCGTTGAGCTCGGGATGGCAGGCTCGATAAAGTCGATATCTCGGTGCCTAGATGGCGCCGTGTGCAAGCCAATCCATGCATGCAGGTCATGTGGCTCGTCCAAGGATAGTTGTTGACCGCGAATCAAACGAGGCTAGGACTATGGTCAGCGCTCCGGGAACGATTTAAATAGCGTGATGTGGATCACTGGGGGGTGCCCAGTAAAGAATCTCGCCCACACCCGGCCGCGGAGAGGATATCGCTACTAGTACATGTATATTCGAGCTCGGCGTTGGGGTGGCTCGGCGAGATAATATTAATGCGAATAACGACATGGTTCAAATTCAATGAACGGCTCACCATGGCTTGGTCAAAGCCATCGAATGGCGCTCTAGTATCCACAGCGCTGGTCGTAGGCTATGCTATACCACGGACGTGCCACGTTTATCTCGGATGATAGTCTGGTGACCAGACTCGGGGTTATGAGAAAATTCAATGCGGCTCTATTTTCAGGAACGTGCGGTTGATCTTGCCTCGAGGCTGTCCGTGTTCGCGCGTTCATCTGTCGGGTCCATCCTTGCCTGGACTTTTTCAGGGCATTCGTTCTTCCCTGCAGGTCCCCAGATAGAGTACTTTATCACCCTCGGTCGTTCCAATTCCCGATTCTAATTCCTTTCCTCTGTCTCAGAGTCCATCGCCGTTCGATGGCGACGGTCCAAACCACGTCCATGGCACCCACGCAGGCAAGTCTCACCCTCGCCTCCTCGCTTGTAGACGTTATTATTACCTCTTTTTTTCCTCATTAAACAACCGCTCACCCATCGATTTCTACACAGGCCCGCACTGTGCGCGCCGCAATGTCATGGTCTCCCCCAAGTGGTTTAATGCATACTCGCCCATGGCGCTCATCACCTCTCGCTGGTCCTGGCTTTTCGACCCTTCCTCCCATCATATCAGAGTCTTCTGAAGAGTCCAACGAAGGTGATTTCCACACCCGGGAGAGTCCGCGCGACTTTGGACAGACCCAACGCTCCCTGTCCTCCTCGTCGATCATCTCTGATTCTCTTGCACCATCTACGTCGGGGTATGGGTCGAGGAATGCCAGCGGGTCGGCGTCGGCGTTAATGTTGGCAGACGGCGAGGCAAGCGCGTCATCCATTTCATTGTACCCAAATTCGAGCCTCCACGGCTCCTCTCACAGCCACGGCAATTCCCAGCACTCGCATCGGCCTGCACGTTTGACAAAATCACCGGGTCGTCGCCCCTCCTCGGCTCAGGGAAGCCTCGCTCCCAAGAACGTGAGCGAGACGTCCCTCATACCTCCACCCCGCGCACGGACCGTCTCTCATGGCCACTCGCGGTCAGTGTCGCTCCCTTTCCACCCTGTCTCTCCATCCCCAACGATACCCCAAACATATTCGCGGACTTCTCCCCGCCCAGCGTCGCCAAAGTCCGAAACCAATCCTTCAAAACGACCTCCTTCAACATCACGTGACCCTGCTTCGAATTGGATGTCATTGTCTCCCTTGGGTACGTCTCCCTTTGGCCCGGCAATGACACCCAAGTTCTCGAGGCTCGCCATGGCCTCTCCTGCCGTCGTCATGCCACTCAGTGCCAGAGAGTATCGCATGCGAAAAGCCAGGGAGTCGCTTGGAAAGGGCAACGAGATAGAACCCCCAACGTCTTCGAATCACGTCACCATTACTGACAATACCCTGTCGGCGCTTCCGACTCCCAACGGTGTCCCACTGGTCAAGATTTCACCACCTCCGTCGCAAGATGTTCACCAGCCCCCCTCGTCATCTAGTGATCATAGCCTTGATCCCCAATCCCAACCGCAGCCACAGGTCGACCACCCTCTTCCCACACCTCTTCTGCACGCCTCCATATCCACCCAGCCCCAGCCCCAACCCCAGTCCCATCCCTCGTCGCCGAGATATAAACGATCCCGCTCGCGTCCAATCACCCCTCCCCGATCCTCGCCACTCGCCGCCCATCCGCCCATCTCTCCCAAATCCTCCACTGGCACCTTCTTTTCTCTCGCCTCTTCCTCTTCTTCTTCCTCGGATGACGACGCAACACCTCCCTCTCATCCCCACGGCACAGACGACCTAAACGCGGCCAACACCCTCCCACCTGCCCGTCTCCGCCCCCGTTCCCGCCGTAGATCCTACCCCGACCGTCTCTCCAACGGCGCCCGACTGAGCCTCCTGGAAGCTATGAACCATCTCTCCCAGGAAGGCACCTCTCCGCACCGTCTCTCCGCCTACTCTCAGACCGACGGCGCAAACCGGCTCTCAATGGCGTCCCAATCGAGCGGTCACACGCTGTTTTATGATATCGAATCAGACGAGGAGGGGAGGGAGAGGGGTGGTGGTGGTGGTCAACAGCGCACCTCCGTCATGCACACCAAAAGCCTAGAGAACCTCTCTTCCACGTTCGCTCGTACAGGCATTGAAGTCGTCCATCCCAATGGCGACGGCGACCTGGGCGCAGCCCCGTCGGACGACGAGCGAAAGGGAGGACGCAACCTGCGCATGGTGCGCATCTCGGATACTGTCGAGGTGTCGCCCGCGCCCGTGCCTCGACGACGGAAATTGACTAAGTCACGGCCAGGACTGGCACGTGGACCTGCGCCGGGAACGGGTACGGCGTTGGAGACTATCAGCGAGACAAAAGTCCAGACGCAGACTCAGGAACGTCGTTCGTCGCTGTTACCCTGGAAATCAAAGGGATTGGGTGACCCCAGCAAGGGTGCCGTTCATTCTGATGTGGCCAGTGCGGGTGTAGGCGAGAATAGTGGCGAAGACGGTCGCCCGTCGACGTCGACCAAGGGCGTCGTCCACCCCAATCTGACCCCAGCTCCTATGCCGGTTCCTGTTCCCCATTCCCCCTCCCCCACTCCAAACGGCTCGGTCCAGGTCGAGAGCCCCTCGAAGCTCAAGTCCAACACCCTCACCAAGAAACCGTCTCCAGACACCCCACCGTCAACGTCAACGCCATCCACGGCCCCTCGCAAAATCCGCCGATCCACCTTTTCCTTCTTTCCCTCGCCCAACTTTCACCGACCCAAACGCGAGAAATCCAACTCTAGCCCTGCCGGAGCCGACCCCGGCGTAGATCAGCATGCCAACACCAAGGGCAAACCCAAAGAGAACAGTGTCAAAGCCGTGGAGAGCGGCACGGACAGTACATCGACCAGCATCTGCACGATCACCCATGGCAGCCAGAGCACCCTCACGCCCGCGTCGCCAATGCCCTACGATGTCGCCCCGCTCGTATCGTCTGGGAGTTCGTCTGCCGTGCCGATCTTGCGACGGTTGAATGCGCAGGCCATGGCGACGGCGGGTGTATCCGCGCTAAGCGAATGGGACCCTGGCTGCGACTCGACGCCGAGTTTGATCACGAATGGGAGCACGGCGACATTGTCGAGCATCCCTCGCACGCTCCCTTCATTCGTCCGTCTCCCGGGTGGGGAGCCGTTCGCTCCGCAGCCCTCCGGGCTGAAAACATTTTTCACAGATACGTCCGAGGAGGATGATGTAGAGGGCGCCCATGGTGGGGAGGAGCGGGTGCGGACGGCGAGGGTGTGTGCGCATTGGATGCAAGACCCGCGTATGTTGGTGCCGGAGACGTTTGAGGAGGACGACCGGGCGCCGTTGCGCACGGGCTCGAGTTCGGGTGTGAGCATGGGTGTGGGTTTGAGCCCGAGCCCGCGCCCGGGCACACCGAGTTCGATGCTGACGACGGCCACGGAGACGTCGGGGTCATACGTCTCGTTTAGCACTGTTCCCACCTCGACCACGTCGTCGTCTTCGACGTCCAGATCGGCGTCGCCATCGTTGATGATGGCGGACAAGCGGGATCGGGTGCTGTCGATGTCGATGTCCCTGGGTGGTGGGTTTGGAGGTGGGGATGGGGACGGGGACGCTTACACATGTGCGTTATGTGGACAGCTCGTCCCTCGATCGATGTCGCCCCCGCCCTCCCATTTTGCGACACGTGAACCAGATCATCCCATGTTTACGGTCCCACTTGTGACGCTCCCTATGTCGACCATGTCCGCGGTGGGGCCATACCCTCGAAGCATGGGGAACGATGCGAGGTATATAGGTAGGCGAAAGAGCGAGAGACATTTGTCGGTGCCTGTACCTGCCGCAGTCGGTGTCTCGCCTGCGAGGCGCAGTCACATGCGCGCTCGTGTCAATGGGGTGTATGTTCCAGGTCCTACCGCTGCCGCTGCCGCTGTCCCGACGACGACGTCGCCATCGGTTTCGCCATTGCCATCGCCAACAAAAGTGAGGAAGCGTCGTCGGCCACAGACGGCGCCTGCCGGTACGGGGGACGCTGCGTCCAAGTTTATCGAGGATATGAGGAGCGCCGACAGTCATGTTGGTGTCGGTGTCGGTGCTGTTGTTGGAGGCGATCGCGCTGGGAAGCCCAAGTCTGGCAGTGTGGGTAGGGAATCTAAATTCAAGACGGCGCTCAAGGGGCTGTTAAGGTGGAACAATTGATGGACGTGGATCGTGGATCGTTTGGTGCGTGGGCTATATCGCTGGACGGGCTTGGGTCGTGTGGGCTGATGTCGGTTGTATGATTTAGATTGGAAAATGACCTAACGCGGTCACTGGAACATTTTGATGTGATGTTGACATGTATTTTTCCGTCGAGCGAACGGATGCTCTCGCTCTCTCTCTCTTTTTGTTGCTATAATACCTTGATCATACCCCGACTTTTCCCGGACTTTCTGGCACTTGCGTCGCATTTTTTTTGCTCGCGCTCGGTGATGATGATGATGTTCGACACTTTCTGTTACCCCTTATTCCCTTTTTTTTTTCTTGGATACCCCCCTACGTTTGGTGCTCATGCCATCCACTAATACACGCGGTGTCGACGACTTAGTGTGCGATGACCGCGTTGTACTCTGTAAACGTTTTTTATTGGGATGTATGCTGTGATTTATTCTGGGTCGATTGATTTGGAGGGCGGCAGTGGCGTGCCAAGTGGTACTTGGGATTGGTCGACTCAAAAAAGAGGGCCTTTTCGCTCTGGGCAATCATATATTCGTGATGGATTGACTAGCATCGTTTGATTTTGATTGTGCGTTCGATGCGCTGATAAGTTAGGAACTCGGCACGCACTCCCCTCATGCGAGTGTATGGCCAAGTCCTATGAATTCTCTCCGACGGTCGCATCAGAGATGAGATACGTTGGATGGCGGAGAATGGGCCAAACGAGCTCACGCAAATGAGGATGAGGCTAAGCTTGGGGTGGTGGGACGACATCTACAGGCCCACAGCCCCAGCCATAGGAGGGAGGAACGGGTACGAGATCTCTGTTCCTCCTTCGACATTCCCTTTTCTCTCTAGGCTCTCCTCACGCTGCGTTAATTAATTTCTTAGGTCTATCCACCCGCGCCCGCGCCCGCGCCCGTATCTGACATATTCGATAAGCAGACTAGATAACAGCAAGTACCTGAGCTAGCAGGGAAATAGCAAGAGAGCAAACGAGGGTGGAGAAGACTTGGGCACCGAGATGTATATCAACAAGATACGTTGATCGAAGGGTATATTCACCAATTGTTTCATGGTCTCGTTCAGCGCCAACGCTGTGCGGGTATAATCCAGACAACCAGACTCGTCCTTCATATTCTCATAAAGGAGCGACGTGATCTTGTTCGTCTGAGCATCGTTCACCGCCCACAGAACGGAACCCGGGAAACTGCATCACCGACGCGATCGTCTGGTCTTGACTCGTCCCCGACAGTAGTGTGACAAGCGGAGAGATACGCAAACTGAGGATTCTTGAGCTCGCACCGAATGAGGCGTTGGATCATAAAATGTCCGTCGTGGAGAGCGAACGCGGACTCGAACGGCTGTTTTCGATTTGGGATACCATGACACACGACGTGCAGCCATTCGTTCTTCCCAAGTTCCTCGGTGACCCGAGCGATGCAGGACTCGATGTGCGTGAATCATTCTCGCCTTGCTTGACCAATACATACCAGGTTCTACACGCAAAGACCGCAACGGACTCTTTTTGTCGGGAGAACATGGAATCCGCTTGTCGAAAGACCGTCGCAATGACCACTCTGTTGGAAACTTCCTCGCCTTCGTTCATAGCACCATCAGCGTGGGATGAGATGGAATATTTATCTCGTGTGAAAGTCAATTATTTAGATATGATGAAACCCTAACCTTGGAGAGTCTGCTCCATAAAGCGATGAATCTCAAATATGGATTGTCGCGATCGCGCTGGACAGGAATCCTGTGTATCTCATCTCTCCAACCAACCACCACCACCACCACCAATGGACGGCATCACCGATACCTTTAACCTCATCGTGCAAAAAGGTAATGCATCCCCATTCGAGTTACACTGACTGACACTACCCCCATCATCACGCATCCCTCATCACACGCATCACCCCCAGGCATCGAAGGCGGCTTCGCTCCGTCCACCCCTACGGCCCGTTATCTCATCACGCGCGCCCCCAAGAGCCGCAACTTCATCATCTCCACCCACATCCGCCCAGACGGCACTCCAGACCTCCTCCCCGTCGTCTCCCGCGAACTCAAAGTGGCAGACTACGTCAAATCCATCACCCGCCTGCAAACGGTCTTGCGTGACCTCCCGGTACAGCATATCGGCGCGGAGGATCTGTATGGGAGGAACACGAGCATCGTGCACGTCACTGATCCGCGCAAGATGGCGGATTTGCATATCAAGGGGTCGGAGGCGGGGAGGGGGATCCCGCAGCCGACGGAGGAGCAAAAGGTCTTGTTTGATGAGGCGGTGCGGATTATCGAAAAGTGGGGTGATCCGCAGGGGCCTAGCGAGTAGTCAGGCTTTGGCCACCTTGCAGGACGTTCCGATGTCACGGATGTTGTACGAAGCAATTGTATACAATGAATCGACTGACCCGGTAAATATTGGCATGCATGCATAAATTTACGGTGTGCCCGTATATCCGAACGTATCATCATCACTGAAAGTAAATCAGCCGACCTGAAGGCGACTCGTTACCTCGTCTCACCGCACCTCGCCCTCCGCCGCAGCCTCGACATCCCTGTCCGTCCTCGGCTTCATCTCCACAAGCTCTGCCTCACTTAACCCCCACTTCCACCCTTCCCCTTTCCTTCCCCTTCCCCTTCCACATCCTTCCCCTCCCCCTCCTTATCCTTATCCTTATCCGAATCCGCGATCCGGCTCAAAAACACAGACGCCACAGACGCCACCCCCAACCACGGCACCAACGACACGAACCCCCACCTCACCCCATCCCGAAACGCATTTCTCACCACGTCCTGCACCACGCTCGGTAGCCCATCCAGACTCGTCACTGATGACAGACTGCCACTGTTGAGCAGCGATGCAAGTGCGGCGATGTCGGACGCGGTGAGCGTGCCAGCCGCGGTAAGGGAGCTCAGCTGCGAGGCGATGTCTGCGTTCACTTTGGCGTTGAGGATGGTGAAACATTGGGCGAGACCGACGGTGCCCCCGAATGCACGGAACTATGTAGAAAAGGGGAGGAGGTGGTGGCAGTGAGCACACGAGAGAGAGCACCGAGATGAGACGACGGACAAACAACATCAACGCGCTCGTGATCGCGACATGGTTCGGTTTCACGAACCGTGCGTGGATCAACACTGGGGCTGCGCTCATGCCGACACCGACGCCCACCATTGCCACGAATCTGTGCACAGTTGATGTCAGTCGACGACATACGCAGACACGGGGGGAGGGTGCGACTCACCCGTTCACTTCGCCTTGTACGTTACGCTGCATGGCCATTTGGATCAGCCCTACACCGACTGTCATGATCACGTTCCCG
>JBBPRH010000125.1:0-57214 GCA_038092915.1 Boletus pseudopeckii
CATCCCTCCCATCGTCTGCCCGCTCCAATTCTTCGTCGATGCCACCCAAGAAGGGTTACCACCAACTCTGCCTGCGAACGGAAGGATTCTTTGAATGCATCCCTTTCAGCTTCCGCCCGGACCCGGTCCATTTCGGCCTTCCGCCATTTCGCATCTGCCTTGACATTCTCGACGCTAGATTCTTCGAGTCTGTCAGAGCGACGTTCACTGACTGCACGAAGGGTAGCCTCGAAAATGTTACGCGAGTTTTGTGAGCGAGCTAGGCGTGCGCTTAAAGAAGAGTCTGACTTGATTGCCTGTTCTTCCGGACCCGCGAGGGCCTGCAGGAGGGCCCGTTCGGCCTCGAGATCGGGAGAAGGTGGAAATGAAGAGCAGCCAGTCATCAATGCGTCGATCTGGGCCACGCGAGCACGAATGGCAGATAACTTGTCCTCTGCGGCAGATATCTTGCCAGCGCAGGAGGCGCCGTCTACGATCGACGCCTGCGTCTGCTCCATTCGCGCTTGCATGTCTTGCTTCGCACGTTCGACTTCGACATTGGCTTCCGCCCTCTTGCGTCTGGCGATATCATTTTCGGTGCTGATTTTGGCCGCAAGTTTGGCTTTGAGCTCCCCAACTTCAATGTTGAGGCGATTAATGGCTTCGACATATCGACCGACGTGTCGATCGACATTGACAACGTTGCGGGTGACCACCTTCGTTTTGATCTTGGTGGCACGCTCGGCGTAGAGAAGAGTATTGTGGGTATCGTCAAAATGTTGAGAGGTAGGCGCTACGCAGACGACCATGACAGTCTTGCAATTTCCGCCCAAGGAGAATTTAAGCAGACGGGTAAGCTTGCTATTGCGGTACGGAACATGTCGAATGGCGCCGCCGCTCTCGCAGAGCGCGTTGATACAATTACCCAGTGAAAGGAGTGATTTGTTGATGTTGGCACCTTCGACCATCCGCTGACCCATATTAGTTGTAGCGGCAGCCCGCTCACTTCCAGCCAAGTCGATAATGGAGAGTGTGCCTACTGTTCGCTGCTCAGTCAATGAGGCAGTCCGCGGGGATTGTGTAACATGTACTTGGAGAACAGCGTGCGAACGAGATGATGTTTCGTTCGCGTGGGTAGGTGATTGCGTTCGGCGCGAGTTGCCTTGGAGGACGATCTGTTTGACCTCTTCCGCACTGGTTGGGCGTAACTCAACAAGGCCGACGACTTTGACGAATTTGTCTTCGCGGATCTGGAGACCACCTCGTGGGGTAGGAGTACTGGCTTCGGCAAGAAGATCGCGAATTTCTTCGTTATAGATCTCAAGGAAGGTGACAACCACCTCGGTGTTCCACTCATCCCTGCGGTCCTCTATGCGTTGGAATAGATCGGCCATGGTGAGGTAGATTATGCCTGGATCTGCCTCTGACCCACTAATGGTGTGGGTCTTTCCGCAACCTGTAGCCTATAAATCGATTAGCAACAGGACAGCGTTATAATGTGTCGAATAGCATACGCCGTACGCAAATACGGTAGCGTTGTAGCCGTCTAGCAGCCCATTAAGCAACGGCTTTGCGGTAGCCGCATACACCTCCCCCTGTCGTGCCTCCCCATCAAAAACCCTATCGAACATGAACCTCTTGTCCTTGTACCGCTTCGTTCCTGGGGGCATAAAACCCCGTTCAACAAACGCGCGTGCCTTGTCCTTCTCGTCGGGATCGAAAGTGAGGATGCGATCGTCCACTATTTGGACGATGTCGCGGAGGGGTGCTGAAGTCGCTACTGATTTACCGGGTGTCGCGAGAGTTCCATCCCCGCGGATAGATGTATAATAGCATGGTTCTGGTAGGCGCGCAGCCTCCCATGAGGTTGGAGGTCTTAGGCGGACTTGTTGGTGTCAGGAGATAGTACGCAATAAGCTACAAAGGACTACGCCCACCTACGACGGTGATTGAGCCAGCTGCAACCATGGGGGGTGCTTAGCTGGATTTGGATACAAAGAGTGGAGAGGAGTCGTAGTCGAGTGGACAAGTTGAAAAGTGAACGCGTCTTGCCTTTGTGTCACGTGATCGTGCTTTCCACCGACCTGCCATGGCCACTGATAAATTGGTCGTCGAGTCCCCCGCAGATTTTCATGTCCATCTGCGACAGGGAGAGCTCTCAAAGCTGGTCACACCGCATGTTCGGAAAGGCGGATTTGACTTGGCGTATGTGATGGTGAGCGATGTCGTCGAGACCACCGCAATCGCACTTCAGTCGAGATTTAGCCCAACCTTATACCTCCAATCACCAAGACAGACCTGGCAGTAGAGTACAAAAGGCAACTGCAAGCGATCGACAATAGCGTTGACTATTTGATGACCCTCTATCTCTCGCCAGACCTCACCCCCGAAGAAGTCAGAAAGGCAAAACAAGCAGGCATCGTTGGCGTCAAATCATACCCCAGAGGTGTCACCACCAACTCGGATGGTGGGATTGAATCATACGAGGTTTACTACCCTGTCTTTGAGGAGATGGAGAGGTGCGATCTCGTCCTCAATCTGCACGGTGAGATTCCGTCGGATGCAACCTCAGTAAGCAGGTGGTAAATCGCCATCATCACCTGCCTACAACGTTAAATGTGCCACAGAATACGTGTGTACTGAATGCAGAGGAAAAGTTTCTTCCACATCTGAAGAAGCTCCATGAAGCCTTTCCCAAGTTACGCATCGTGCTCGAGCACGCAACGACTCGGGCAACGGTCGAAGCTGTCAAGTCGCTCGGCAGTACGGTAGCGTGCACGATCACGGCACATCACCTTGCCATGACAGTCGATGATTGGGCGGGTCAGTCTTGGAATTACTGCAAACCTGTTGCCAAGTATCCGAGCGATCGCGAAGCGTTGCGCAACGTCATCCTCGAGGGTGGGTATCGATTTACATCCGGTCACGTTCAACAGTGCGGATTTATACCTGAATTCCAGGGCATCCGAGGTTTTTCTTGGGGTCGGATTCGGCACCGCACCCAGCGCAATCCAAGTCGGTAGCATCACCCGTCCATCCCTGTGCCGCAGGAGTGTACACCTCACCGATCTTATTGCCGTTTGTCGCGCACATGCTAGAGTCGTTCGGGGCACTGGACAAGCTCCAAAATTTTGTGAGTGATTATGGACGAGCTTTCTATAGGCGTAGTGCTGGGGCCAACGCTCGGAGAATCGTGTTGGCCAAGGTAAAGCGTTACCAAGTCGAAGATACCTGGTCGTTCGGTGACGCAACTGTCCGGCCATTTTGGGTGGGGAAAGAACTTGGCTGGCAGATCTGTGATGTCAGTAGATCCACGAAATGACTACGAGGTTGGCAGGCACTGACCAGTACTAGTCACAGGATCTTGGAGCCTAAGCGATTAAGCAGTGATGAGTGTGCAGGATAGGAGGGCGGTACTGAGGCGGTGCCGCTGGCTGTGATTGACGCCGTAGTAATTTGTCGTATGGTGCACAACAGTTGAAACGTTGACGTTGATGTCGATGAGCAGTGCCTTTTGCTCGTGGTTGTGATGTTTCCGTATCTCGCCATATAGATCACCACTCGAGCACTTGTTTTCCAGCACGATGCGTGCAAGTCCAGGCGTGATTGACGGTGCGTGTCCCGTTCTATGCCAGACTGACTGACTGACACGTGTAACCATCCCATTCCAGCGCGACAGGACACTGACTCGGAGGCCATCCACTGGTCTCTCGCACAGGAGCTCTCAACTCTTTCTTCCTCTCCCTTCTTCGATCGCCCCGAGTCCAGCAATGCCACGCGCACAACCGCGCGTCCTCTTGGACTTTCCCAACCACGCGTTGCTTCGCCTCCCGCAGTTTCATCAACACCCAGTGCTCTTCGCCGGACCAGCATCCCTTCCCAGGGAGGCACTGACAGAAGGCGTCTCGCTATCGTGGAGATGGACACCCCCAGGCCATCCGTCCAGGGTCGGACGGAGAAAGACACTGAGCATGGAATCCGGCCTTCCGTCTCCGGTGGCGGTCCACCGAATAATCTGTCCTCCCGCCTCGAGGCCCACTTAGCAGGTCTGGCATTGGTCGCACCGCCAGACGCGTCTCCTCACAGTTACTCGGCTCTGACGCCACCCAGGACTCCTGTGTCCGAGCCACAACATAGTCATCCTCTATCCAGCAACTTCGCACCATCATCCTCGGATGCATTTGGAGCTTTCCCAAAAAGTAGCATCGGTCACGTACCTCGCAAGTCCTCCCGCGAGGTCGCCATTGTCGGTACGACCAGCTTTCCCGGCTCTGCATCAGTTCTACAGCGACCATCGAACGCTCCGCCTGCCACTGAATCACTCAGGCCACCTTTATTTCAGATACCTCAATCGAGGTCACCGTCTCCAGGGCTCTCCGATCTATCTGACTCGGGCTGTTCAACCAACCGTGGACGTCAGAGAAAAGATGCCCTTGTACCTGCTGTCAGCCCTGTCAATGAGGTCAAAGAATTCTCTAATCCTGTACGAACACCGAGCATAGGCGAGTCAAAGCATATAAGTGATCGTGTTGCTGGTCCTGTTGTCATCAGCCTCTTTCCTCAACCCCCGTCACCTAGTCCACTCTCTAGTGCGCAAGATCTCATGTCTCCTAGCACCAATCTCTCTACTCCTCTGACACCATCAACTGCGTTGACTTCACCTGATACGACATCTTCTCCATACTTGCACTACCAGCCTGGCCTGCATGCCACTGCGGGACCACTTCCACCACCACCCCAGTCCATCTTTAACATTGACCCTAAGGTACCTCCACCACCACGACCTCCCAGGCATTCGCCTATTCGAAGGAAAGAAGACCTAGAAGCCATGAAGCAGGTGCTACAACTACCATCACATGTCGCTACTGCTCTCAGAACCAAATATTCATCATCATCAACTGAGAAAGAAGCTACATCTACCAGTCCGCAGAAGGCGACTACAACGGTTCCTCCCACAGATAGTCCTCCGAGGTATGTAGTTTCGCCTTGTCGTCGAGCTCCGCTTGAGAGAAATTTTGGGCAGCTCGCACGAAAGCTTTGGGTCTGATATTAAGCCTCACCACGTTCGGGAAGGCGCATTTCCTCCGTCAAGACTATGCACGTTGGATTCGGAGGCCTCCACCCACCCGCGCGAGAAGATCGCTACTTCATTACCCCCTCTTGACTCGATGGATGATCTGGTAGCTTCCATAGGTCTCGCAATCGATGACATGGGGATCATAAGTTCCTGTGATGTACCACCACCAACCGTTGTTGAACCCCCGCGCGGACATGAAGGACGGAACGGTGGGAGAGGCCTAGAGATCCGTCGCGCTGACAACCACCCCCTCAGCCCCAGCCGCAGTCTCAGTTCAGAACGACCTCATGTCGACCCGCTTCCATCTTTGCCTCGCCCTGACGAAAGCGCGGCGCAAGGTTGGGTGGATCCTGACAAAACACTCACTCGCTTAGAAGAGACAGTGCCACCCGTTCCAGCGAAGAACGATCTCCCTTACTTGGATACAAATTTGTTGAAGAATGCGCTTAATATCAAGCGTTTCTCGTCCCTACCACGCACGCCATCTCTGATGTCGCTCAATCGACCGTCCCCCGGGAGCAAGCGCTCGTCTGGAACACCTTCGCCTTCGGTTGCTCATTCCATGTCACAAGCAAAACCGCCAGTGCAGAGGATCAAGTCGACACACCCGCCTGCGATGTATTTTGCAGATGTGACTGTGAAACGGACTGCTCTGGAACGATCAGTCGGTTATGCTCACAAAATCAACGAACTGTACAACTGTGACTGTGGTCTGGGTGATTGGATTGCCGAGACCAAGTACAAGGGTGGGTTAGATCATTGCCACTTCATGACATCTGGGTGATATGGTTCGTCTCATAGCTCTGCATCCCCACTCGTCAGCAAAATGCTCTACTGTGAATTCATCAAGAGGACCTCGTGCTCCATCTACTTCTTCTCCATCCATTGCACCACGTCATGTTTCCCAATCGTCCACTGATTCGGGTGTCACATTTCCAAGAAGAGCTGATGCCTACTCTGCGACTGATCTCGCCCCGCGTGTCGCTGGAGATGCCAGCTCACCCAATGCACCGCCCCCTCTTCCTTATCCCGCGTTAGCCGCAGCTCCCCGCATTCCCCGCAATGGCCCCTCCCGAGCGTCTACAATGATTGCATCATCATCGTCCTCATCCAGTCGTTCAGTTGCTTCGCCCTCTTCAGCTGCTAAGTCCCCTGGCAGCTTCTTTGCTTCGCTTGGACGTAGGGCTAGCATCAAGAAGGAGAAGCCCTCAACTCCTCCATCTCCTCCGAAGACGCTATCCAAGAGTCCCCCCAGGAAGGGGAACGAGCAATCTAGCCCACGCCCAGCAAATCTACCTCTCATCGCACCATCTGTCCCCGGCGGTCCCCGCGCACCTCCCAATCGCATGCAAAGGTCACAGACTATTATTATCACTTCCCAGAATTCTATGAATGGAGCAAGCCCTCCACGCTCCAGCACGGTGGCGCGCAGACCCTCTCTTTTCGACGGTCATGGGACTGCGCAACAACATGATAGTTTAATCTCAGGAGCGGAGTTCAATAGACAAGTCGATAAACTTGCGGCTCTTCTGCCAAAGGCGGACAGAAATGTACTCGCCATTTACCTACGCCGCGCTGGCCAGGATATACTAGCCATTGGACAATACCTCGAAGATGAGAAGAATGGCACCCTCCGTTACGAGTGATGTTACTTTAAATGATCTTACCCTTTTCTTGTCTGCTTTCGCTAAATATCATCGACGCTGATATCTACCTTACACTGATGATCACGCCAATGTATCTCTGTTCTCTACTTGGTTTACTGGTCTAACTTAATGCATATAGAATCCTCAGGGGTCTTGATGCGCGCGAGGGACTCGCTGCTTTACGAGGTGTCGGGGGTTCATCTTGCAGGTTTGAATCCCCTTTTTGTTGAGAGGTTGAATGCTGTAAAAGAGTTAAAAGAGCAGGGGACTTGGAGTATATTTCACGAACGCCGTTGTTGAACTGGATGAGACCTCGCTGAACCCGTTCCCCAAGCACTCGAACCAGGTTGTACTCCAGAATTTAAATGTCCCCCTCTGACAGTCTTCGGAAGAAGCAAATTTTCCACTTCGTGGGCGCTATCCGATCGATCAGAAACAGAGTTGGCCATGAAGGAGCGATCGCCTGTGTTCAGTGGACGACGGTGTGTCGAGGCAGCTCGGTTGGGCGCGTTAGAGTGTGATATTACTTGTAATCCGGTGCCCCCTTGTTGCATCCCAATGCTCCCTTTCGTAGCGCGATTTACGAGAGGTGTCCGTTGTATCTGATGATCGTCAGACAGGGTGTTCAGACGTGATTAAGTCAGCCTGGATTTACCCCGATAGCCTCCATACCACCCACTACAGCTCCTATGTCAACTTCTCCAACCGGTCTCGGCTGGTTGTCAAGAGAACGACGAGAATGACTAAACCCATGTACGGGAGGTTGGATTGCGCATGAAGCATCGGGGCCAAGAAGAGCCCTTCTCTTTACTCTGTCAAGTTGAGCCTAGATTGGTTTTGTCAAGTCGGAGTTAATCCAAGTTCGACAAATTCTACCTTGAGTTTTTGGTACTCCTTCTCTCGCTCTTTTGACGTATCCTGTAACTCATGGATTCTCCGGCGCTCCAATTCAAGGTCTCTTTCCAACTCTGTTTACAAAACAAGAATGACATCATGACATTTGGATCATGTTATCCTTTACCTGCAACTTTGCTTCCAAGAAGATTGATCTCCCCGTTGGCTATGATTACAAGTCACAGTCGTGAACAACCTCCATGATAGACAGAGCGTACCTTCCCTTATGACATTTTCCAGTTGTTTTTGTAGCTGAGCATTCTTATCGTTGAGGTTCCGGGTAACGGCATGCTGGAATGAGCTACACGGCAACACACATGCAGAGCATATGGTAAACGATAAGAGTGACGCACTTTTCCTGATGTATCTGATACTGCCAAAATGACAGCGCGCTTTATGGCTGTGAACTTTACTTAAGAAGCAAAGGATCAGAAAGACACGGACCGACTGCAAATCTCCATGATAATAGAAGGACTCAATCCTGAGAGAACGGACTTGCAGAAGGGTCAAAGAGAGTACACGTCGGAGCGCGTCCACACACCGTTTTGTAATCGTTTGTCGGGTGCAAACAACAAACCTAGATCTTTCTCGTCAATGACAACCATGGCGGTGAATTCAGCTTATTACCACTACGTCATCCCTGTCAGAGCAAGTGGTGGTTTGAAGACAAGACCCGTCGGATAGAATGTGTCCACTCACGGCTCGGTAAGCGATGTCTCGCAAGCTATGTATATTAGAGAATCGTCAGGAATCCACAATGGAATTTCACCTGGACAGAGGCGGGACACATTGAACAATTCGTTGGCACATTCCACTGTTTGGGAGTGGATCATTTTGAAATACTACTGAAGTTATGTCCACCGACTTACGACAGAATATATGCGAGCCTATTCTCGTGGTGCCGCTTGATTTTGGCTCTTTGTTATAATTATTGATGACTTACATGTCGTCTGGGTAATTCATACAATTGTTGATTTGAACAGGATGGCAGGAAACGTCAAAAAAGATCAATCGTCCTGACGTACCACTACTGCTTTGTCGACCAATGTTTTCCTACAATTGAGACGGTTACACTTCAGATCTGAATCCATTGGGCGGTATGATGACTCTCGGAGAAGGAGTGAGTATCTCAGTGTTTAGTGCCCGGATCAAAGGGGGTGCCCACTGGCAAGTTGGATGGTTTCAGGGGTTACCAAAAATGGAAGTCAGCATCACTCTAATAAAATTATGTAAGCAACACAACAAGGAGTACGAATATGCGTAGCAGTAAGCCGCGGTATTGCCAGTGAACGTCCCTGTCCCACCAGGTCAACATGAATGTAATAATTAGTAGTAGGCGTCGATGTAGCCGTATAAGTCCCGAAAAGGTGCGATGAAAATGCAGATAATCATTTATCAGGGTCTCCATGTGTGTCGAGCTGGTGTAATGGGTATGCTTGTCCGAGGGCGATGGGTAGGTGGGTTTGAGGGCGTGATGGAACGGATCGGTGGTCCGTCTAGGTTTGCACGTCGCATGAATTGTAAAGGGGCCAATGGCGACCCTGATGACGGGGAGGACTTCACAGTATGTGGACTGCGAGCGTCAGGTGTAGAAAGGATGAAAGAGGGGATCATAGGACCTAATGGTTCTGGGGTACGTGGGGGCGGGGGAGAGGTGGTGATTTGTTGTGCTTCAAATAAGGTCGCAGAGCTAATCCACCTTTCCTCTCTGGATCCGAACCGAGGTGAGCCGAGGTGTGGTGATTCAGGAGGCATTAGTCGGAACTGGTCTGCAAAATGGTCCTTAATGAACCTGGCGAGACGTTAGTGCACGTTATAAGCAACTGTGCGCAATACATGTATCACGTACTTGGACAATTCCTGCCACCCACCTCCAACACGCACCATTACAGTTTGCGATCGAAGGATTCGACAAAAGCATAATTTAGGCTCTTGATCGCCAATCCAGTATTTGCCGCTCTGATCCTTCCAGGTATCAGCAACGACTTCGATGTTGATATTCACAGGAAGCTTGTTAACAACATCTCCTACGGCGACGTCGAGCTTATTCTTCGGGTTAGCAACATACGCTTTTTTAGGGGCTGGCTGGGTCCGACGAGAAGGGGTCTGAACCCTGTTCGCCACAGGGAACGACTGTCTCGGCACACGAGCCCAAGTTGACATGGACGAGGAAGACCGAGTTGGATTCGTTCGGGAATTCGACATCTCCGATGGAGTGGGAGACACTCGGGACCTAGTTTGTGCCCGCGGCCGTACCTTCAGAGACGGAGTTGGGGCGGGGCTAGAGATACTGGACGACATACTGGCCGTGCGCTGCCGGGAAGCATAAGTAGAGCTATATATGGAAGACGAGAAGGCCGGTGATGCTGATGTGATAGGTCCAGAAACTGAACGGGTGGTATCCAGTGATACCATGGATAGTTTACTTGACGGGCGGCGGTGACTGTTTGAAGAGCTGGATAACGCACGTCGAGAGGACGGATGATTTGGGGTCAGGAAGTGGCCTCCGCCTGACCCGCCCACTGAGAGGTTCGAGTACCTACTGGTTTTTCTACCGTGAGGAAGCCTGGGGTTGTTTGGGCGACTCGATCCTCCCGAACAAGAGCTGACAGCGGAAACAGACGAACGGCTGTTTCGACCAGAGCTGACTACACTGGATGATCGCGATATCTTGCCCCCAGTTCTGTCGTTGGCCATATCTTCCAGTTCCAGCCAGGTTTGTTGGACACGTTGGTACTCCGTGACAGCGCGAGAATCGTCGTGAATCGGCTCCAAGTACGTTGTCACGTACGCAAACATTCGCCTAGTGAAGCCAATTCGTGCACTAAGCTGCTCCTCCGGGGGTAAGCGAGGCGTTGAGACGTGTGTGCTCGATAATGGTCCAGCAGGAGTCGCGGGATAGCTGTCAATGTGTTCCAAAAGGTCGCTCAGAGCCATGTCGCATCTATGAGCTGTATCCGCAAGATCCGCTAATCGGCGAACTCGCTGCATAAGCTCCTGGGAAGCGTCCAACTCGCTCCTCAGTGACCGGTATTCTAATTCAGCGGTCGGTAGGAGGGCTGAGGAGGGCAAAGCCGCGAACGCAGAGAGGATGGTAGAAAAACGAGCGTTCATCTTTCCATACTCCTCCAAGGTCGGTAAGTGCGCGACGAATACTGACGTTGCCATGGGCTTGGCGACCTCATTGATGTTGATCGACCTTAGACCCTTCCTAAGAACAACGATCTTGTCAAACAATTCATCTTTCCCTTGACCTTTGGTCGGAGAAGGTGAAGGAGCCACCCGTAGTCCGAATACATCTAGGGGTAAGTGTCATTACTGCAATGATAGTAACTGAAATAAATAACACAAACCTTCCTCCGGACCGCCAGACGTACTTGATACAGTAAATGCAATCATGTCCTTCACTCGGACAGGCTCGGGGGCCCACTCGTTGATCATGCCTCCCCGTGGTTCAACCACTGCCACCTGTTTACACTCCGGGGCCTTTGGGCTGTCTTCCTCTGCCGTGACTTTTGTTTTGGCCACGCTTCGTCCATGTTCTTCAGCTTCCTGTACGGAAATAGTGGCTTTTTGCTGCACTTCCTCCTGCCACTTTTGTGTCATTAGAAGTGCCTCTTGAAGTTCCCTATTTGCCTGTTCCTGGTGATGCCTCTCAGTCTCGTCATTCACAGCCGGCTCCTGAGCCAGCCTTTCAGTCGCTTCAAGAACAGGCTGGTCGTCCCGTCTTTGCTCGGCTGCCAGCCGTTCCACCTTCCAAAGGGCTACATTGTCTAAACGCTCGCGTTCTTCCTGTTGCCTTTTCTTCTCTGCTTCTCGTTCGCGCTGAATACGCAGAGCTTCCAGTCTTTGAGATTCGAGGAGACCTTCTGAAATTTTGTCCCTAACCACAGCCGCCCTGTCACCCCACGAGTTAACTTTGATCTCTAAGTCATCCACACCTCGTCGGCGCGTCGAGAGCAGCGTTTCGTGGAAGTGTAAGTCGCGGGAAGCTGGTATAGGTTCCATGTGGCGGATGGATTCTCTGATCGAGGACAACGAACGAGAAAGGCGAGAGCGATGTTGTGCACAATGCCCTTCAACAGCTTGGGACAGTTCTTGCAAAGCTCGGAGTTTCGAATCGGTCTGCGGTATCGAGGTGGTGGAGACCCACAAGGACTCAAGATCTTGAGTGACTTCATGTAAGTCGCGAGTGGCTGACGATATTGCAGTATCAACATCTCTGGCCATGCGAGCGAGTTGGAAGTGGTCGGCTTTCCGATGTAAACTTTCCGTCTCTCCGGTCAGCCTCATGACGAGAAAGTTGGAATCCGCGCGAACACTGTCGTCCAGGCTAACGAGCGAAAAAGGAAGTTCGATAGCAATAGGTAACGCAGAAGCACCGAGTCGAGAGTCAGTGAAAGAGGATTTTTTGCGGATAAAGGTGGTAGAGGCTTGGCCACGAGGAGTTGGAGTGACAAGGGGTATACGATAGGCAACACTGTTGGCAAAAGTCTTGACAGCGTCACAGAGGGAATCTGTATCCAGCTGTAGCTCCGAGTACGTCACCGAAATGCGTTCAAGAGGCAAGTCCCCTGATAATGCTTCTTCGGTAGCGGCATCGTATCGAATCATAAGGTCTTCGATCCGTACTTGCAGCTCATTTACATCTCCCCGAAGTGATGCCATGGCCGTAGATTGAGATCTGACCGCATCCAAGAGCTGTACCAACTGGTTGACACTCTCTAGTCGATTCATGAGTCCACCGTATGCCTGAGTGAGGAAGGAGTCTAAAGATGCCTGGAAAGAGCCTGATAAGGAAGCTAGGGGTACTGCGATATCATGCGAAAGAGTCTTGCGTACAATGTCGAGGCGTTCAAGCATGTCTGACGAGGAGATAATGAGATCCGGACTACGAGACCGAGGCGTCTCGGGGGTCATAGGGCCCGCACCAGCCCCGTCCGATGGCTTCCATTTTTCCCTTTCCATCGTTTCTCCCACCTCGCTCTGAATGTTTTGCAACACTGTCAGAGTTTCATCCATGATTGACCATACCTTCCTGACGACTCTGAGGTGTCCCACCCGTGTGTTAGTGTCGCTGACAAGGATACGCAATCTGTCGCGTGTGACTACCAAGGTGTCCAATACGTTAGCTGCATGTTGCTTGAAGGAGAGATCGATCCCGGGTCGGCCCAAGTTAAGGAGAGCCAGCTGAAAGGTACAGACGAGCTTATCGGCTGCAGAATTAGCTTGCTCTGCTTCTTCTAACAAGGCTGGGAGCAAAACGAGGAATGTAGCATGCATGGTGGGTTGTAGGCAAGTTTCGTTTGATAACTCTGGTGGTGATCCATCCCCCTCACAAGTGGAGATGCCATGCGAAAGGCGGTCGATAATAGAGTTGAACTTTGACAATAGCTCGTTCGCAGACCGAGAAAGGAGATCAACTTCTTTGACGGCCTCGTGATCGGAACGGTACTCTTTGGCGAGATTATCCACTTTGGTGACTAAGTCTGTAGCAGTTGCGAATTCTATGGATAGGCTCTGGACGAGCGTATTGTTAAACGACAATTGATCTGGGAATAACGGATGAGTTGGTCGAGGGAAAATGCCTGGGTTAGACATTGGGTCGCCACGTAGCGTGAGACGTTTGAAAAGAGTATCGACTCGAGAGGTAAAGCTTGAGCTCTGCCGCGGAGTGGGATGACAAAGTTTAGCTGTCTCGATTTCTTCCAGGAGGTTCTGCGCCATACTCTGATCTTTCATGGTCTCGACGTAAAGTTCATCCGTCCTATCGAGAGAAATTTTACACGGAAACTTGTTGAGAGACATGGAGGCCGCTCACTTTCGCCACTGCATTACAATGTCCATGACAAACTTGCCGACGTCCTCCAACTCATGGATGCCCTTCTCTTCGAGCCTATCCTGCTCGTCAAGTAGTTCTTCTGGAACAGGCGTTCGACTGTTGTCTATCAATCTGTCCAGAGCCTTTCCTGCGGCAGCAATCCTTCCGTGTCGCAGGGACGTTGTTTTTCCAGCGAATTGGGCTGCGTCGCGAGACAGCAATTCTGCGAGTTTGAAGCGTGCAGTTCGAGAAAAACCGGCGTTGGAAGTCGCGGAAGTGTCAGAAGCCATGGAAGCGATAGATCCTCTGCGTGCGGATGGCCGCTCTTCGGGCTTCGCCATGACTTCGTAGATAGACGGAGACCATCGAGCACGAATTGCAAGGAACGTTTCTATGTCGCCCAGAAGCTTCTTCAGATCTACCCAAGCAGCAGTGCGGTGCTCTTCCCAACTGAGTCGGACACCAAGAAGGTC
Organism: Boletus pseudopeckii; assembly: GCA_038092915.1. Lineage (NCBI taxonomy): Eukaryota > Fungi > Basidiomycota > Agaricomycetes > Boletales > Boletaceae > Boletus > Boletus pseudopeckii. Next base: position 13,891 of record JBBPRH010000125.1, read on the forward strand.
GAGGTTTTCTGAGCGATCTCGGAGGAGGTGGAGAAGCTTGTCTAGTTCGTATATGGTTGTGAGAGTGAGCTCGATGAGATCGGTGTCCTCCGGGGAGAGATGGCGTTGGGTGGCAGCTGTAATATGTCGGTAAGTGGGCAGAGAGGAAGGGCCAAGTACATACCCTTTGTGAACTTTCTGAGCTTCTTGAGTTCACCAGAGTCAAATATCTCGGTCTCTTTCTCAATCCTGTCATGTTCCGCCAACCAGTCTTGGAGCTGTTCGCGGGATGGTAGACCAGGCACAGAATCGACGGAAGTGCGGACGGCATCAATGCCAACGAAGACTTGGATGGGGGGTAACTGCTCGAGAAACTGGGTGATGGTGTGAGAAGAGAGAGACAGTGGCAGGAGCTGTAGGAGATACTCACTTTAATTTTTTCCTCTATCCACGCTTTGCGTTCGCTGAATGCCTGAAGTTCGATAACTTCGTGAGACTCTAGGGTTTCTTTATCTGTGTCATTTGGATGCGGGGAACCCTCGGGAGTGTCGCTTGATTCAATGCCAACCTTGAAGGCGGGTTTTGAGACTACCGGAGGTGGCGAGGGAGTGGCCATACTAATCAGGGCTTGATTCAACCTCAAGTCAGAAGGGTGGACGTTTGGACAATAGACGGATCGATCAGCCAAAGATACTACGCATCGCCCGCGCAGACGGTCGTCGACCCGTGTATCTAATCAGCTCGTCGTCGTCGTCGCTGTTGCCGTCGACCTGCTCCAGTTTCTGAAGAGTGTTCGCAACGTGCGACCGTGACCGTGTCTGCCTGGAGCATTACCTAAGCACACCCTTGACTCTCAGTCTATGCCAAACAGTATAAGCGCTTGAGCTCAGTCAATGTCTGCAATGGAGGAGACACCGTCGAGGGACAACGTTCTCCTCAGACGCCCAGCTATCACCACCGTCGTCCTTCTCACTGCCCTCCTTGTCCCCGTCGTTGCCGTCCCCTATACTTTCACCCGCAGGCGCATCTCCCGCCTCTCGCAGCAGATCGATCACCTCGTCGCTGCCAATGCTGATCTTCAGAGCCTCGTCTCCAACTCTGCACGCGATATCGCCCTCAGGCGGGAGGAGTTGGCACGTGCAACATCCCTCACAGAGAGGTCCAAGGGCGAAATATCTCTTTTGCGTCGTGACATATCACAGGCTCAAGTTCAGCTGAATTCATTCCAGTCTGCCACGCGGGCAGAATTACAGACCCTCTTGGATGAGGGAAAGCTAACGAGGCAAGCCCTGCCTGCCAGTGCATCCCAGTGCGCAACCTATATCCACTACTTATGCTTACATCCTTCAGACATCGTCTTGATCTATTTCCTCGACTTGGCTTATCGCTAGCTGATGTTGCAGCATTCATGCACGAAGTGGAGCTCCATCAGGGTGTCCCATCGTCGGCCATCCATAATCATGGCATTGAGAGGTTGCGTACTTTGGCTCTCAAGCTACAGATCTCACCGACCCCGCACAAGGTAGGTTATTCCACCGAGCCCTTGAAATAGATCTCACTCAAGGGCAGTCTTGATACCTGCCCTGCATCGGGTTCATGTACTTTGCCGCAGTTAGCCTTTGTGGGCTGCCAGGGACTTTGCGTCCAGTGGAGACGAACATTGCCGTAGTACTCTAAGTATATTCTATTGATCCTGTATGTGTAAAGTTGGAGTTGCTCAGAAACACGTTACTAAAACAATCAAGAAAGATAAAGCAAGCTACTGACGAATGGGTGCAAACATCGTACAAGTACATGATTCAAATATTCACTAATCATACACACAGCACACTCCTCGATACGTGACCGACTCATCATACAGGCACATAACATTCATGAAGATAGCCAAAGCTTGTACCACTTTCGTTTTTTCTTGGGAGGTGGTGGAGGTGTCGGTTTGGGTGGAACTGGTAATCTAGCTATGTCATCAGATTCAATTCATAGATATCCTTGCTTATGCACGCACTCGTCCACAAACACTGGATATTCCTTGCGCAAAGAGGCCATTGCCTGAGTGATCTGGGCTTGGTAGGCCAGGCGGATGTTACTAGGAATAGGTAGCTTCCGCCTCCAAATAGCGACACTGTTTCCAGAAGGTGAAGGGAGGACGACGAAGACTATGATATGCATAGCTGGGTTATAGTAACCGACGGACTCTTGTAAAATCCGATCCATGGTCAGTTGAATTTGATTCCAGGTGACCCAATCAAAGGTTGGCTCGCTGGGAGAATGAACGGGTCGATAAGCAGCATTGACAATCAAAGCGCCTCGTTCTCGTGTCTGGAGGAATTTTTGTAACTGAGGAATCATTAGAAACTAAGGGAGTACAGTGGGATGAACCAGCTCACACCAAAGGACGCAATCCCGAACGACATAGAATTTATCCAATTTAAAAGGGATGAGACTCGTTCGTCTTTTTCCGGGGAGAACAACCAGTGGAAGCGATCCGCAGCCTTGCGTTCCTTGCCGTAGAAAGCGCGTTGCACGCTCTTCAATGCTTCGCCTCGTGACTCGACGAATTGAATATCCGTTATCCGCTGCATCGCCGCACGACCTGGTTCGCTCTCCGTAGATGGTGTGGAGCCCGAATACGCATACGAAAGTGTCTTCGACATTGGGATCGTTGAGAGTCCAAGCTTGTTCTGCGGCAGAGCATTGACAGTGAAGTTTTCGACAACAGTCGAGGGGGCGGAAGGGGCGGAAGAAGGAAGCATAGATGCGCGTGACGCACCCGGGGAGAAATGAACTCTGCGACCCCAGCCATCTTGTGTCATGTCTTGTTGCTCCTCTTCGTCTTGGATATCACTCCATCCGTCACCAAGTCCCCACACATCATGTACCTCTTCCTGTCGTCGCCTAGCGCTCTTGCTCTGCTGCTGTGGGGGTGCACTTTGGTCTTGTGGTTTGCTCTTTTTATTCTTGTTGATGTCGTGTCTATGGTGTTCATAAGACTGATGACGTCCGTGCTGCTGTTGCTGGTGTCGGTTGCCATGCTGAGAGGATTGATGCTGCTGCCAGTTGTTCGCAACCGCGGGGAGGAACGATGCTCCGGCATTTGGAGGCATCGGATAGGGCTGTTGATTCTGTTGCGGATTATTAAGCAACGCATTCAAAATCTGGGACCGCTGCAGTGGGGATAGAACTGGCTTGCTCCCAGAGGAGCTCGGAAAGGGTGGAATGGCGGGATCAAAAGTTACCTTGGGTAGTCTCCGTGCCTCCTCGCCCCAGCTTTGCCATCCACTAGTCGGTACATGCGGCGTTGCTTGGGAATGAGCAGCATGCACAGATACAGCGTGGTTCCATGCTGCGGAATGGGGTTGTTGACCCCAACCGCTATTCGCATCATTCCACCCATCATTTGCCCCCCATCCGTCGTCTCCATTTGCCTGGTCGTCCTGGTCACCCCACTCATCGTCTTCCGTCCGTCCATTTGCAGGGGTCCAAGTGTCTTGGGGTTTTGCGTAACCCCATGAACTATTGTGAGCGCCTGCGTCAGCACCAAATCCTGCCGAGTTCTGGTGGTTGGATGGCGGGAGTCGGTGCCGCTGTTGAGGATAATACGATTTTGTGTGATCTCTTCCTCCACCAAACTTCTTCGGTGGGGGCGGAGGGGGAGATGGGGGCATAGGTGCTTCGGTAGCACCGGTTTCCCAGCCGTCGTCACCCACGTCTCCATTACTATTTCCGTGCGCATTAGCCGCCCAGCCATCAGCTGAGCGGCCAACATCTTGCCATGAGTCGTCTGTACCTTCTACAGGGCCACCTGAGGGGAATGATATCGGTCATCAGTCTCGAGACGATCTCAGAGTTTCGCGTGATAGTGAAAGAAAATCACTCAAGAGGCCGCCGAATTCTTCTTGTTCCTCAATCGTGTCGATGGTTGCAGATGGATACTGGATATGGTGCGCAGCAGGCGGGGATGAAACCGCAGGTGGATGTAGATGTGAGGGCGGAGGGGGCGGAGAGGGTGGAGGTGGTGGAGGGGCACTGGCGGCCGGGGTAGAATCTTTCTGCTTGCCCTTCTTCGTAGTGTTATGCTTCCCCATTCTTTATGCACGGTACGCAATTGCTAGACTCGTGTACAATGACGCATGCAACACGCGAAGTGAATGAAAGCCTCGAGGCGTCCGTGCTTTCGATGGGAAGATATGAACGCGAGCCCATGCAAACTTGGTACACCGGGCTTTTTCGGAACTTGGCCCTGTGGCAGCGGCGTTTACTAGCAGCTGTACAGCACGAATGAAGGCGTAGATAGACAGATGCGGCCAGAGAGCGGCCACCTATATCTTGCTTCGGCCCAATCTTAACCTGGCCTTGCAATACGGAATGCGGAAGAACGGTACTCCAAAGACTGCGAACATGAGGCTTTCATTTCTAAACCATAACCCTACTTCGAGGTTCGACCTGGTTATATCCTTTTCACTACCTCGCCCACAACTTCGCTCGTGCTGCTCTTCCCACCAAGGTCAGGCGTCAAGTACCTGCCTCCCCTAACCACATCATCCACTGCGTTTTCAATGCGAGCAGCGCCATCGCCATATCCAAGCTGACGGAGCATGAGCGCGGCAGAACGGATAGCAGCCAACGGGTTGGCAATATCTTGACCAGCGATGTCCGGGGCAGATCCGTGGACACTGGGATATCTAATGAGATCTTCCTATCATCCCTCACGTTTACAACTCACGGTTCGCCCATAACGAAGCTATCCCCTGCGTTGATCGAAGGCACGAGGCCAAGAGAACCAACAAGTGCAGCTGCCGCGTCCCTGTAGCGTGGTGTAAAGACGATGGAAGCTCCCATTGCAAGCAACTCACGAAATAATATCACCATAAAGATTGGGCGCGACCATCACATCATAAATGCTGATTGTAATTACTTGACCGAGCTCGGAAGAGTTAGCTTTATTCAAAGTACTCACTGTGGTTCCCGGAATAGTCTACGGATGGTTCAGGGATAATTAAGGGAGAAAGAGGGTTGGAACAAACCTATATACGGCACTGTCAACGAGCTGTTCCGCAATCGTGACACTGTCGTATTTCCCGTTCATACCAGGTAGTGTGGGAACACCACGGACGGTTTCGCGGAAAAGGCCATCTGTGACAGAAAGCACATTAGACTTGTGAATGATAGTGACATGCTGAGGCAAGATCATTCAGTCCAACGGATCAAACACTAGACTGCACGAACCTTGCGGGGTCGAGTCAGGGCGATTTTGAAGGCCATTTCCCCGATGCGGCGTGAAGCACGCTCCGTGATAAGGCGCGTTGCTCGGGCTTCCATGCCTTTCTCCCCGACGGTCTGTGTTTCCTCTTTGATATACTGGATCCCTCAACTATGATTGGGAATGTCACTGCTAAGATGATGGATGTTAAACTCACAAGACATTCAGTGTTCTCCCGAACAACCACGAGATCGACTGTTGGCTGTTCGTTTAACGTGGGTGCTACCTGCCAGTATGGTTCATGATTCCTCGCATTCAATAACAAAATATGTACCCACAGAGGAAACAGGCCTGATATTAGCATACAGATCCATTTTCTTGCGCAATGATACGATAGGCGATGAATAGCCGACAACTTTGCGCGAGGGCGAGCTGAGACACCCAGCGTTTGCATAGTTATACGGAGAAATTTTGGAATGAAGGTATACGACATACCTGACCGCTCCAAATAAAGCGCAGTCGCACTCATTTTTCAATACCTCGACTGTCTCATCTGGCAGGGCAGTGCCTGTCCTCTGAAAACACTCAAAACCAGCGGGGAGGTCGATGAATTCAGTTGTTGGTATCGAGGATCCCAAAGCTTGGATTGCAGCTTTTGCACCCTTGATGGATGTAAGGAAGTAGCAGGAGCAGCGGAAATTGCAGCCATACCGGGAGGACTTCTCGACCAATCCCATCAGCGGGAATCATACCAATCTTGAGAGACTTTCTGGCAGTCGTAGCCATAGAACGGAAGGGTGCATTAAATGCCATGACACTTGGCCGATGTTCTCAATTGTGGATGTTTTGCACGAGTCGGCCCGCCAATACCATGAGTTTGTCGATACGCGGTCACGTGGTCTCGACATCTAAGTACTTACCGCACGCGTGCTAGACGCCAACGCGTTGCGATGGTCGTCACTCCAGAAAGCACGATGAGCCAGTGCAACCACCAGGGTGTGTTGCTGAACAGCACCAACGTTCTTCCGCAAACGCATGCCCATCCGCTGCCAACACCTCCAGAGGATGTCCCCTCAAAGCGGAGACCACCAACGCCAGACGAAACACCCACGAAACGACCACGTCTGACGCGTCCAAACGAAGAAGAGGATGATGACGACACGGAGGGCTTCAATTCCATTAAAAGTCGCGCTCGTCGCCATACAATGTTCGGCTTGCTGCAGACATCATCTCAGCGTCCACCTTCTAGCTCTCCGCGGATCATATGTACGCATCTCTCTCTCGCTGTATCGATGTACGTTGCTCATTGCTCTCTCTTTGTGAAAAGTACCTTCGCGCCTTATACTGCAATCCTTTGTGTCCTCACATAGGTCTGACGTGTTCAGATGTTCTTCCCTGGCCGACCATACTTTTGTGACGCCACCCTATGCTTGCGCATACTCTCATGGTAAGAGAATCCAGCGTTTGAACAGAGAATCCCACCCATATTGTCTAATAGGTGCCAAGGATTGTGGCACTCCTCTTCTTGCCGTAGCCACGGAAGAAGGCTCTGTGTCATTGCTCAATACTTCCAGACGTCGTGAATGGGATTTCGGTATGCCTACTTACAATCCACCAGTGCCTGGGCTCTACTACTATCCATAGAACCTCAGCGAACAACTTTTCAACCCCACCAAAATGGTATATTCGATGTGAAATGGAGTTTGGATGATTCCGTGCTTGCAACAGCATCCGGGGACAAGAGCACGCGAATTTGTTCTGTCGAAACACAAAGCCTATTGCAGCTGCTTCAGACTCACACTAGTTCTGTCAAGTGCATCGCATGGGATCCATCTCACCGTGACATCCTCAGCACAGGCAGTAGAGATGGGCAAATATGTGTATGGGACCTACGATTGGCAAGCTGCCGTGCACCGACAGGGGTCAGAGACGGCATTCCAGTGCTGCTGCCAGTCATAACTGTCCATGGCGCACATGGTCAAGGGAAATCGAACGGTGGACGCAGAAAGATCACTCCACTCCCACGGAGTGTCACGAGTATACTTTATGCCGGTATGCGATCTCATGCTCTGATCAGCAGTGGGTCATTTGATGGGTATGTCACAACCACATATAAAGATTCGACATGTTTATGAAGTACTTAGCATCCTGAACATGTGGGACCTCCGTCTCCCGGTACCGAAAGACTCCAAACGACAGATGAGGTCGCCTTGCTCGTCGTCACCAAATGACGCAACTACCATGAATGGATCGTGTCGCCCACGCGGAATCTCTAGCTTGTGCGCTGGTTCTGGACCAACGTCTGGCCTCCTCTTTGCACTTGGAGCTGATTCTCGGCTATACAATTACTCGTCTCTGTCCTTGATACCATTGGAAGCGGAGACCCACCCAAATCTCAGAACCTCCTTCTACGTTCGACTTGCCAGCTCGCCTTGTGGACGGTGGCTTGCCAGCGGGTGCTCTGGAAAGAACAGCAACTCATTCCTAATCGATGTTAGCAATGCCGCACGCCTGTCTGCATCGCCTTATTCCAGGCAACCATTGGCTGCCGCGGTAGAACTTCGTGGACAGGGAGGAGAGGTCGGCGCTGTGGATTGGGCACACGAAATGGTGGCTACCTGCGCCGACGATGGTACCGTTCGGGTTTGGAGACCAGACTACGATGTCTACCAAAAGTGTTTGTCGGATTCCGATGCGGAGAGATGGAACTGGAGTTGGTCACAGGATGCATATCCTTGCGAGAGGTAATTCCGAGTGGCCATTATCCCACCAGACCTGTAGTACAGTACGCCTCCAAACATCTGAGTGAGCCCTTTGCGTACGAATGGTGTCAGTGTGTTCGTTCAATCGTCCTGCATGGGGTGAAGTGACGAGGAGCCCCTCGGTGGGCTGAGTGATAAATATGACTGACTTGTCGAATTCGTCGTTGTCCCCCATAATTTTCGGACCTGAATCAGTCTTGAAGTATCAGAAAACACATTGAAGTCATTTGCTGTGCTTGGGCTCGAATCACCTTTTCTCACCTCAAACAGTTAGTCGCTAATAAAGAACGGGGCCTCGGTCGTCGCATTCATCTAGGAAGTTGCCCTAGCCGGGCACTACTCGTGTGGCTGTCGATTTCATAAATTTGCCAGCATTTACTGATCAATTTCGGTCGCACAACTGTGAGGTAGTCATTTCGGCAATTAACCATGATTCTCTTGATGTGTAGGCGCATACTCTTGAGTCCGCGAAGAACGCGACTGTAAATTGTATTTTCCGTCTGAACATAGAGTCCCGTCCGAGGGGCAAGACGGTATCTTGGGACAAAAGAGCGAGTTTGTGGGTAAATGATGATCTTAATCGACGCTTGAGCTTGGATTATAATATACTCAGTGCATCCTGTATCAAATCAAGACAGCTGGGATACCATATGTACGACTTTCCGTATGTTCATATTCTTTCCCGTGTTTAAGGAGTTGGCTGAGTGTGTTAACATGCGGAATTCCTGATGGATTTCATCCCATTTGGGGGGGAGGGAATAAAGTGATCTTGATTGAGCAAGGCAAAAAAAAAACCCGCATCGTGGACTTCGCTTTCTGACGTGGCAAGTATTCGTGCTCCCTGTGAGTGAGGACCAAATTCTTAGTTGTTGTGCTCACTCATCCTCCTCCACAAGGGTTGTTGCAATGTTGAACAATCGCACCTTTCGCATTGAGGGCCAGCGTTTCAGTTTCCTCCAAATCGCTGAACGTTATGGAGTCGGTCAAGATCGTGCGCAATTCTCAGTCGGACGAGATCGACAATGCTCGGCTGAGAGAGCATTTGCAAGCGAAGGCAGAGACAAGAGCGGGTACTGTGGCATACAACATCAAGGCAAATTATAAACTTGACAACGAACTTCGGCCAGGCCACCACTGGCTTACTGTGTGCCAAGTACTTGGTTTGTAGGGCAGATTTGGTTGCAGTCGAAAACACAGTGAAGCTCATCATTCCTTCAAGTTGAGAAGGACAGGAGTCGTTGGTCATGGATAAATAACGAATTATCTGTTGACACATATTTCTTGATTTCGACCTTTAGGCAAATGCATCCAGCTTTTGTCCCGCTACGACTTGTATCGTCATTAATTCATACAAAAAGTAATGGCACGACTGACCAGCAGTACTGGCAGTTCACTGCAAGGGGGTGAATTTTGTGCGTCTAGATCTGGCAGGTCAGTGGAGAAATTGATCATTCACGGAGCAACATACAGATGGCCAGCACGACATGTGCCTTGCATTATTGACAAGTGACATGAAAAGCTATTACTCGCAGAGGGCGTGAATTTGGAGTTTGTCCTGCCTCGCGCTATATTGACCGACCGGCCTTGCTAACCGTAGTGTCAGTCTCGACCGGCGACAAGCAGTCAACGCTCGGCGCTCAACCTGGATATGGGTTCGAATTACAAAGCAATTAGGATACGTGCTTGGTTATACAACGGGTATACCAATACTCGACCAAGATCAATTGTGCGAGGATGTAAAAAGATGATGCGAGATCTAAGAAACCGATTCTATTTCTTTTGGATCGCGTTCACCAGCCTAAATGCAGCTGATAAGCAGGGCGGAGTTGAGGACAAGAATCACTCACCAATCGAGACCTTCTTCTAAACCTTCGCCTTTCGTGGCACAACTGCCGCGCACACTCCACTGTCTCGCGGTCTCCGCGCCTGCAAGTCCCAATTGTTCGCTGATTTCTTCCGGTTTCAGCGCGCCATCTACGTCTTGCTTGTTGCAGAACACGAGAAGGGGTGCACCACTCAGTTCATCCTCCGAGAGCATGGTCAACAACTCGCTTCGTGAAGTTCCGAGGCGAGAATGATCGGATGAATCTATAACATAAATGATTGCAGATGTATTGGGAAAGTAACACCTCCAATACGGTCTACATGGGGTCAACTCGTGTACCGCATGCAGATGCAGAATGTGCCCTCACCGGATGCTCGACTGTCCACCAAGATCCCATACTTGGAACTTGATGTTCTTATACTGGTACAAGTCAGAACAAGTGACAGGGTGTTGGAGCTTTGACGCACCTCCACGGTCTCAACATTGAACCCGATTGCTTCGAGTCCACATATGTCAGCTACCCTAACCAACTAAGTTACTAAGTACTTACTGGGTATTGTCGAAACTACTTCACCAATCTTGCTCGTGATTATAAGAGAGCCTAGTTTTGGAGCCAAAGAACCCATACCTGCAACCTGTACAGTATCGTGGTCTATACGCACATGTAAGACATAGGAGGTTGCTGATCGATACTAGCTCATACAACATACCTTCCCTGCCGAATCAAGACCAAGCATTAATATACGGACATCCTGGTCCTTGCTCCATCGCACCAGTGATGCAAACGAGTTAAGCAGCGAAGAGAAAGTGAGACCCATGGAGGAGAAAATAGCGAAGAGCAAGCCGTACGCGCACAATTGATGATTTGCATGTAGTTTTCACACCCGAGCGTGAGAGGTGGCAAATGCCGGAAGTCTCCTCACACATCTAACTGGTCTTGCTCACTTTCCCTGTCACGGTAGATCCGGTCCTCATTGGTGGGTGTTGTAATTGCTCCCGCATATACATGCGTCAGTAACGGCTAATGTCCGAGGAAAATATCAAGAGAGTTACTGAAAAACACCGAAAGTCCGAGCGAGAGGAACTTGAAGGGTTGCAGGCAGAAAGTCGGGAAAAGCTGACCTTTGCGAAGGTCACCACCGTCTTAGACCCTTCTATCGCAAAACTTGAATTGATGAAGGATTCCACGATGCCTCAGAGGGCTGAGGATCAACTGTCTAGTAGTAGGACACTACCCAACATCCCGCCAAATAGGCTTAGCAAAGTGAAGGTCTCAAGGAAGCGGAAACGGACCGACCGTGATGCAATGCCCGACGAGTCTGTTAATTTTGAGACAGACAACACTGAACTCGAGCCTCAAAGAAATAAAAAACGCGACGAATATCGAGAGGAAGATCAGATGGTAAGCGATATTGACTCAAATATGATAGGAGAGTTTTAAACCCAAGGGAGTAGCATCGTCTGCCTTACCCAGATCCCGCCGTCGATAAGTCACTATCAGAGCAATCTCGCAGAGGTAGGTGTCGATCGTGCCTAAGACCGATGGTATCCTCACGTTCGCATTAGCTTTGTCGTATGCTTATGAACGATGCCGAGGAAGCGAAGTCTGGAAGTTCAACAAAGCTAGACAGAACTGGCTGCTACGCAACGTCTGGTCGGAGCAGGCTGTAAGCTCCAAGGTTCTTATTACCGTTCAATGTCACGTTTAGAGTTACACAGGTACCCGAAAATTACATTCCACTTGTGGTCAAATACTTGGTTGGCATCAGGGGTGGCGCTAGAGAGGCTAGTACGCGGCATTCATCATTGTTGACGACACTGAATTCAGTTGCAGAAACTGATTGAGGAATGCATTTCAAAAATGCCAACCTCCGAGGAGGCACCGATGCAAGGCGCTCAGCCATCCGACGATAATCTTAAGGTCGGGTCTACAAGCAATCAGCAACCAAACACATCACGAGCCCTACACATCCTCCATGCACTCAATAAGAGCTGCTAAAACTATGATTTTCACCGATTTCACGGGCCAAAGGCATGGTATTGGGAACTCTTCAAGACAATGTACCAGTTAAATGGAAATAAGTGGTGGGTCAAGCGGAAACGGGGATTTGGATAGCTGCCGCCACTTCAAGGTTACTAAGAGTTGCACGGACCCGAGGAGGTTTCGCAAAAGAACCTGCAGCCAGTTTGACCGCTCCCCTGAATAGTTCATCCTCCACTTTACGCTCATTGTCAACCGGTCCCAATAAACCTTCAAAGTCGTTACGGACAGCATCGACAGCCGCGACATCGATCACAGCGAGCTGACCATTCCGCAAGGTTTGTGGAACACCTGCAGTATTGATCTGGCTCTCTGTCCAAATCGGTTTCACGTCATCTTTGCCAATGCCAACGTTAGCGCGTCCACCAAGCTTTGCCCAGTCACTTGTGCGGTTGATGTTCAACTCCGTAAAAACGGTATCGATGGCGTGAATAAGACCGTCGATCTGTTCGGCGGTGTGGCAAGGTGTGACAGTGACTCTCAAACGCTCCTCGCCGACAGCGACAGTAGGATAGTTGATAGCCTGGACGTAGATGCTGTGTTCGTGCAATAGTTTATCGCTTGCCAGCTTAGCAAGCCCTGCATCTCCCACCAGAACTGGCACGATGTGGGACGGTCCCGGGATGACGGGAATATCCAGTTCAGCGAAGCGCCCCTTGACCTTGCGAACGTTGACTTGTTTCAAAGCACGGTCGCCGATATGGTGTTTCTGGTACATGATCGATGCGCGAGAGCCGGCGACGCTGGCTGGGGGAAGTGAGGTGGTGAAAATAAATCCTGGGGCATAGGAGCGGATCACGTCAATGAAATCGCGTGAACCGGCGACGTATCCTCCAACAGAGCCATAAGCTTTTCCCAAAGTTCCTACAAAGGAGATCAGAAGACTCAGTGCAGATATTAGTGTTTAGCTTACCAGTGATGATGTCAACACGATCCATGACGCTACCCTTAATGGCCTCAGGACTTTGGCCAGCCTTTTGGTGCGCTTCAAAATCGAGATGTTCAGCGACTCCCGCGCCACGAGGACCGTACAACCCCACGGCATGGACTTCATCTAAGAAGGTCAAAGCGCCATACTTCTTCGCCAAATCACAGATTTCATTGATAGGTCCGATGCTACCGCACATAGAATAGACGCTTTCAAACGCAATGATTTTCGGAGTCCCAGGAGGCCACATCTTCAACTTGTTTTCTAGGTCCTCTAAGTCGTTGTGCTTGAAAATAACCTTTTTGGCACCTGAATGACGGATACCTTGAATCATGGAAGCATGATTGGATGCGTCGGAGAAGTACACCAAACCCGGTAGCTTCGATCCGAGGGTAGAAAGGGTAGCGTCATTTGCCACATAGCACGAGGAAAAGACAAGGGCTGCTGGTTTCCTGTGCAGTGATGCTAGTTCCTTTTCTAGGGCGAGGTGCATAGCACTATTCCCAGCAATGTTTCGTGTTCCTCCAGCTCCGGCCCCGTACTTGTCCAGAGTTCGGCTATGTACAAGAATCGATAAGAGTGAGATCGGACATGGTGGTTTCTACGTACTGCATTGTTTCGAGGACAACTGGATTGTTTCCCATGCCGAGATAATCGTTAGCGCACCACACCTCAACTTCGTCCTTGACGTTGGCAGTGTGAGCAACGGGGAATTTTCCCGCAAGCCTATTGATGTTATTGAAGTAACGATAAGACTGGTCCTTGTGCTTCTTCTCGAGCTCTATTGCAAAAAGCTGTTCGTACTTGAAGGTACTTTCGTTGGGATTTTGCGCGCCAACAACTGGTACTGGTGCAGCAGCCTTATGGAAGGGACAACCTCCTGCCGCCACATCACCGGCAGTCAGAGTGGCTGTAGCGGTTTCCGCCTTCGCAGCGGCTGCGAGGTCCTCGGCCATGCGGGCAGCTGCTCGAGCAGCGGAAGCATGGGGGCATTTGGCGATATCGGCGTCGGTGATCTCTAAGCCAGTGAATATACCCTTGCTGTGATGAATTTTCTGTACGTCTGCCTGAGCGGCGACACTGGCATATCCAGCAACCATCTGGGTGGAGCTCATCTGCAGAGCGGGACCCATAACAGGACATTTCGTAGCTGACTCGGTAAGCTGGGAAAGGGCAGGGAAGCGAATGGATGCAAGGCTACAGAGGGAACGGAGTGTCTGCGTCCGCGTCCTGCCGAGGAACGGGCATGCTTGCTTGAAACGTGAGAGGGTGACAAGCTTTTCCATGGCGGTAAACGAGGTAGAGGCTATCTGGACTGGCGTGCTTGAATCCAAGGCTCTCGGTGCGAGATCAGAGACTTACAGACTGCGGTTTTCTATGTAGCGATATCGATGGGGGGAAAAGGAATTGGCGGAGAGGACACTTTGGCAACAAGGTTATAACGGTTGAATTAGACCGACTCCGATTGGTTAATCATCACGTGGTTTCTAAATGCGCACATAGTTACAACCCGGTTCCTAGCTATCACCGCGGACCGATGCAAATGTCTCAGCCACTACGATTCATTTGGAGACCGTTTTTTTTGGCCTTTGCAACAATACCGTCTCCCAGCGAATTCATCTTGCAAGGTGTTCCCACCACCCACTGCGAACGTGGAAGATTCTTTCGCGTAGAATTAACGGCTGTTCAAGCTATGTCTGCTGCGCTGTCCGCTCTGAGAAGCCGCCCGATGTCCTGAAATTCATTCGATCCTCTGGGCAGACCTTGCACCGGGATTCATACTGATATCAATAGCTGTTCATTGGCTATAAGTAGAACTATATGATACTCCAAGGCAATCCATGGCAGTTATGCTGCGACGGTTATAAGAAATCTGCGGACCGATTCGCATGGACAATGAATCAGCAACTTTTTGAAACGGCCGCGTATTGATGGCCTTGGCTACAGACATCGTGGTAAGTTACCCTTTCTCGGCTGACCGCAGCCTTGAAATAACTGCCTCAATGTACTTACTGTTGATCAGCTTGAATGTATTACTGGCCCGGGTTCGTACCAGCTATGTCATCTGAGCACTCATCTGTACAAAAACAATGCACTATCAGATCTGAACAGTACAATGATTTCGCTTGACATGTACACGTTGACAGGGGTAATTAATTAGTCATGCAGGTTTACAGCCTACACTGTGTATTGCGCAAGGTAGTCGGCAGCAGCAACGTACTCAAGGCGGCCCTAGTATATCCACTTCGCTGATTTCCAGCACCTGAACTCGTCGTCTCTTAAACCATATCTCACAACCTTCATTACCGTTTATCATCCAGGACAGCTCTATGGCCGGTTCGAGCTCGTCCCTACATCTCCCTCTCCCCCCTGCTCGCGATATACCTGTCACCTTCTCCGCGAGCCTCAAAAGCTGGTTTGTTCGTTCTCATGCTCGTAATCCGTTCGATCTGACGCGGGAATGTCACCTAGGTGGACTGCCGGAGAGAAACAAGGTGCCGCAGCCGAAGGGCGGCTTTTGAGGTACGGACACAGTCCTGGGTATACGACCTTGGATTCAACCCAGTCTATTTTTCTCGCTCAGGCGGCTACCTTTTTTCTTACAAGAAAGTACCCCTACCCCTACCGTTGGAGGGAGCCCGGCAATTGCCCGCAGCGAACGAATAGAGCTGGCGTCTCCAAAGCATTATCTCAATTGTCTTTCAATCATGGCTACGAATCCATCTTCGACAGCCCCTCCACCTGCTGTTGTCCTGCATGGCTATGGTGCTGGTCTTGGGTTCTTCTTCCGGAATTTCCCTACGCTAGCCACGTGGGCTGGTAGTCGCGGTACTAATGTCTATGCCTTGGACTGGCTTGGTATGGGTCGTTCTGCCCGTGTTCCGTTCCGCGTCAAGGCAAAACGAGATGACGTTCCTGGCCGTGTACGAGAAGCTGAATCGTTCTTCGTCGATTCTCTTGAGGAGTGGCGCACCAAGATGGGCGTAGAAAAAATGACCCTCATTGGACATTCGCTCGGTGCATATTTCAGTGTTGCATATGCTCTTCGTTACCCCACGCGAGTCCATAAACTTATCTTGCTCTCCCCCGCTGGCGTACCTCATGATCCCGACAATCTAACGATGCCTTCAAGAGAGTTGACCGATAGTGGTGACTCAGGCAACTCAGCTAGTGCCCGAGCGGAACCTGCTTCTGCTTCTGGAATTAGGCACATCCGTGACCAGCAGAGAGAAATCAAGAGGGAAGAAAGTCGATCTCGCAGACTGTTCACATATCTGTGGGAGGAGGGGTGGAGTCCATTTCAGCTTGTACGTTCGGCACTGTTCTGGGGGCCAATGCTCGTGGGCAAGGTTCGTCGTTCTTTACATTTCAGTGCTTAAAGAGTCTTCTGGCTCACGAATCCATACAGTATTCGAGTCGTCGCTTCACCGGTTTGACAGAAGACGAAACCCGTGACATGCACGATTATATTCTCAACATAACCCTTGCCAAAGGTTCAGGGGAGTACTGCATATGTAAGGTTCACCTAGTTCTACATGTACTGGGATCTCACGAACTCTAGCTCACATTCTCGCACCATATGCTTACGCGCGCATGCCCTTGGTTGACCGGATACAAGCATTGAAGATACCAATCACTTTTGTTTGTCAGTGTGCTATTTCTCATCTGGGTCAGTCATTGCGACTCACTGATTCTCAGATGGTGAACACGATTGGATGGATCCTGTGGGAGGCCTCCAAGCGTTACAGAATCTCCGCCTAGCAGGTAACGAGAAAGGGCGTATGTTTGTTGTTCCTAGTGCTGGGCATCATGGTAAGGATACCGTACTACAACATACTGTTCAGGGTCTAATATGCGTGTATTTTGTCACATCAGTATACCTCGACAACCCGACTGCCACAAACGATTTACTCATGGAGGAGCTTAATCTTGCTGATCAGCAGCAATGATACGTGTAAAGGACTGTCCTGACATAGAACACATAGTGGCTAAGGGTATAAACCTGACTTTGTTAGTTCAGTAGCCTATCCCTGACGATAGATCCGTATGGAGTCCAACGGATCCCATTGGTCAAGTTCTCTCTAATTATACATACCGATCCCCGATATTTGCAACGTCGTACAAGTTCTGTAGGTCATGTGTCGTAGTAGAGAATCATGCTGGCACGAGAGACTTGCATATTCAGGAATAAGTGGGCAAGTATGGAAGGAATTCGATCACTCAAACATCTTCCCGTCTACCCCCCTGACGTACCCAAGAGGCGTTCTGGATAACGAGCCTTGATCCTGGCAGCTAGGTCTTCCTCATATATCTGGTCGGGTCCGAGCTGATTTCCAAGGGTAAGCCACCTTCGATAGGTCAGTGTGAAAAAGAAACATCCAGTTTGCAGTTCAATTGCATGAGCACTTACCCAGGTCTGGTGTTATGCTTCCTTCCAAAAATTTCAACCTTGCGTCCTCCAGGGCACATCCGTTCAATGAGACCATATACTTCATCTGGTTTGCGACTCGTTTCGCGCACCTCACTCACAATCACGTCCGTATCAAGACCCCGATTAACCCAGCTTGGAAACTTTAAATTGCCGGATTCGTTAACATGAGTTTTGACACCGACGAGCATGTGTTCCTTTGTGTGATTCAGCCAATGGCCAGTCCGACCTGTGCGAATAACGCGTTGTAACTGCATTGTTCAGTGTCCGAATGTGCCATTAGACTCGGAAGGATCACCTGATTGGTTTTCACCCAGACAACTTCATCTACACGTGTGTAGCCCCAGACCCGGAGACATTCACGGCCCACTTCCATGGCACGCCCGGTGACCCACAAAAACAAGAGGCCTTCGTCTTGGAGAGCAGGAATGGGCATAGCTCGCATCTCATCGTCGGTCATCGTTCCATAAGGCAACTTTGTCAGATCCACACGTCATTACTCTATTCCAATTAATGTTGCGTCAATGACTTACACTCATGTGAATATCCCATGGGGGGTCCGCCATGATGACATGGAATTTTCCAAGTACTGAATAATCAAATCGTCGAAGGTCGCAGTTGATCCATTGGGGGGGTAGCTATCCAAATGCACGATGACGAAAGGCGTACAGCCACGGTGAAAGCATACGCATACCGTTTGCATATCTTTACCATCAGGTCCCATTCCAATTTCTAGCTTGAACGAATTGCGCAGTCTCTGCACCTCCTTCCATCCCATATCATTGGTACTCATAATTTGGCCATCCTTTTCGTCCCAGTCGACTTCGAAGTGCAAGTATCGGCATGGTGCCTTTTCTTTTCCCCTGCCTCCCGCCCCGAGACCTGAAGGCAGGGAAACCCGTGTAGCGTTCCCAGACGGGAATGGTGGAATTGACGGGGATTGAGCATACGTGGGCTCGGAGTAGCAAGTATTAAGATAGGAGCAATGACCAAGGGATGGATCGGTGTGTGGTCGAATCAGCGGCTTGAAGTGTACCCGATCACAGATGAGGGAAGTAGAGTGAGAGAAACCACTCCCCGAACTTTCTCGACGTGCCTTGGCACAGTCCTCTTTCGTGATGTAGGAACAAACAGGATTGAAGCTCCCATGAGATGCGCAGAACTGTGGATGAAAGTTCCCTTTTCACACTCCTGTATCGCTGGAATTCGACCACATACCCGTTCGGCCAGAAGGCGTCCCTTGGCAGTAGCCCTTTGGAGAATAGCATAGACTTCTCTCAACTCTTTGCCCAAGTTTGCAAGGGGAGTTGCAGAAGGAGGTGGTGAATGGCTGAAACTCCGGGAAGAACGCTCGTCTGGGTCATCGCCAGCTGCGGAGTCAGCTTCCTCATCGACAGGTGGCCGCTTGCGCTTGCGATGGTTCACCGCGTCCGGCATGGCGTTGCCAAGATGAACATCAGTTATAGTTAGGACATCATTATCGCGAGATAATGACAATATTCCGTGTTCCCAGCGACTGGAAAGACTCTCCAAGACGATCTCAAGACGGTGTAGATCTGTCAAACGTAGGAGATGCGACGAGGATGCTGTGGCTTTGGAGGCAATCAAGGAAAGAAGAAGGTCTATGGAGCTGATCGGGGTCGATACCTTTCCAGACGTGAATACATCGCGGATGGTTGAGCACACCGTGACAGTAAACTCGTCGTCGGCCATGAACTTGGGACTCTTGCAACTTTACCGTGACACATTGGGCCCTCTGTGTGGTACAAATAAGGAAATTTCACTCAACCAGTGCGTCCAGGCAAATGCAAAAGTCCGTTCGCGTCAATATGGATACAGTTAGTATAGATGGCGACAGAGGGTAGCACAAACAGACAACGCCCTCGCCTTTTACTAGGGCGTTCCGTGGGCTGCCCTTGCTTGAATGTCGCATTCCCAATTTTTCAATTCTCGGCTTGCTCTGAGACACCCAACTTCAATGTTGGATTTACTTTTACTTTTTTCTAGTATGATTCTTGCCCTTTTGTTTATTAACTCCTCTGACGAAACTTCCCTTTTGTCTGCGTTGTGCTGTGATTCAGACTTTCCTTTTTCGGTAGCTATCAAAAGCTGCTGAATTCGCTCGTGACCGAGCCTGGGCGGTGGTCATGTCAGAATCAACTGCATTTGCAGGACTGTGGTCTTCCCTTTCGACGCCGCTAACCCCATGGATGTAAGTACCATGCCTTTCTATCTCTATCTCTTTCATTTTCTTTCAGTTTCGACGTGATACAGTCGATGGGTTACTCCCACATGACGCCGGTGCAAGCAGCCACGATACCCCTCTTCATGCAGCACAAGGACGTTGTCGTAGAGGCTGTTACAGGTTCGGGTAAGACTCTGGCATTTGTCATCCCTGTACTAGAGCGGCTGGTGGGCCGAAGATCTACGCTCAGGACGAACGAGATCGGTGCGCTCGTTATAAGTCCAACGAGGTGACGAATGTCATCCACTTATAGAGAGTAATCTGACACGGTTCATCTAGAGAGTTAGCGACTCAGATACATTCCGTATTCTCTCTCTTCCTCTCTGCGCAACCGAGTCTGCCTCGCCCAGACGAGTCTTTGTCGGCAAACGCACCGATACCAACATATCCCCCGCCGCTACTCCTCGTCTCCTCCGACGAGTCATCCCCGGCTCAAGACATCCAGCGATTTCTTGACACTGGCGCCGATATTGTAATAGGCACGCCTGGTCGAGTGGAGGAATTTCTCATAGGCAGAGGGAAAACGCTCGTGAGCGTGAAGGAGCTAGAGGTGCTCGTCCTTGATGAGGCAGATAGGTAGGATCCATTGATGGCTTGTTTGATTTGTCCCATTCACACTTGTCCCGATTCCAAAGGCTTCTTGATTTAGGCTTCCAGAACACATTGACCCGTATTATAACGCACTTGCCGAAGCAGAGGCGGACGGGACTTTTCAGTGCCACCATGACCGATGCCGATGCCTTGTCCGAGCTTGTACGAGTAGGATTGCGCAATCCGGCCCGCGTAGTCGTCAAAGTCCAGTCCAAAAAATCCAAGAAGCGGATCTTGGACGGCAAGCCAGGAAAAGGCGAAGTCATTGAGGAGAGGCGGATACCTGCAGGGTGCGTTAACAATTTCATTTCACGTCTGAAACCTGGCGGACTTTCTCTAGACTTCAGAACTTTTACATCAATTGCCAGACTTCCGAAAAACTGGTACAACTTGTACGTGTCATCGAGCACGAAGTTTCGTCGTACACGGCATCCCATTTTATTGTCTACTTTGCCACTTGTGCATGTGTGGACTACTTTTACAGAGTGAGCTTCTATGCACAATTTTCATATTTGAAGTGAGGTGACTGATAGACTGGCCAGGTTCTCCCAAAGTTTCTGCCCCCCAATTCAAAGCTCTTCTCCTTGCATGGCCACTTGCTTCCAGCGGCACGGACACGCGCCCTTTCAGCCTTTTCGTCCTCTCTCTCATCTTCGAGCTCGCCATCGATACTTCTTGCCACAGATGTCGCTGCAAGAGGGCTAGATATACCACATGTCGACGTCGTAGTCCAATTTGACCCACCCATGGACCCAAAAGCGTTTTCGCACCGCTGTGGAAGAACGGCTCGCGCAGGGAGGAGCGGACGAGCATATGTATTTCTCGTTGGCAGAGAAATCGAGTACATTGGTGCGTTGCATGGCACTGTCGTTGGCTTATTTGATGACGACCCTACCCGTAAAGATTTCCTCGCGGTGCGCAAAATCCCAATACGAAAACACCCTGTTGTCCGGGCTGATGGCGTCCTTCCGGCACAAGGCTCGAGTGAGCCTGAGCCGGATGATGCGGCTGTCACATCATTTTTATCTCGAATACGAGAAACTGTTTTGACAGACCGCGCGCTACACGACAAGGTACTTGGTGCGATTTCTAGTTGTGCGCTCTGTGAGATTCAAGGACACGTTACAGGCAACAAAAGGTTTCGTGTCTTTCGTGCGGGCGTATTTGAAGCACGAAGCCTCGTACATCTTCCGACTAAGGGATCTCGATCTCGTCGGCGTAGCCAAAAGCTTCGGGCTTCTCCGTCTGCCTCGCATGCCTGAGCTCAAGGACGTGAACAAAACGGGGTGGGAGGATGCGTCTCTGCATGTGAGCCCATTGATTTTCGTTACTCTGGATGACGTTTGTGTGCAGTTTTGACTCGTGTCATAGTGGAACGCCTACGCTTATGCCGACAAGGCACAGGAAGCTAAACGTCGAGAGTCACAGTACAAACCAGAAGTCCAGAAAGAGACGACTGAAACTCGTGCCGCGAAGCGCAAGCGAAACACATCATGGAGCCAGCAAGCGACAAATAGAGAAGAAAAGGAGAAGCGGAAGCTGAAAAGGGATAGAAAGCGAGAATGGCTCAAGTCTCAGGCGACCGCCAACTGTAGTGCGGCCACAATCGTCAAATCTCAAACCATGGATAGCCGGGACAATGGGGATGATTGGGATGAGCTTGCCAGGGAAGAGCGGTTGGCCAAGAAAGTTCGGAAGGGAACAGCCACGCAACAGGCTTTCGATGCGGAATTTGGGAACTTGTAGAAAGGTCGAAGGTCGTAGTACCTCTTATTATTCCATTCCTTGCTTTCCCTCCAAAGTACTAAAATATTCTGTATTGGATGATTGAGCGTAACTTAGATGTGGATAAGTATCAGCGTGGTTCTGTATAAGCATATAAATAAAGGTATGTTATCTCGGGGCAGTGTCTTTTCCCAGAACACCGTGTCCGAAAAAGACCTACAATTGCGGACGAAGCAACGGACGCATCTATCATGTCCAGATCAGCGCTTTAAAGGAAGAAAAAGTGACACCAATGACACACCATTTCAACAAAGATCGGCAGCAGTGTTGGAATGTGCCTCAATTCAGGAGGCTGCGTCGTAGCTCCTGCTTTCTTCCTCGGCTTGTGAGGGGTTCGTCGCGACGATGGTGGTGGCGGGTGAGAATCACCACCTGGTCTGCGTTCTGGAGAGGCAGTCAAGCGTTCTGTCGAACGCCTCCTGAGAAGGCTTGCGGAAGACGGTCCGGGAGGAGGTGGAAGCGGCTTATCGAGGTGAGCAGGAAGCGGTGGAGCTGGCGGAGCGTCTACTGTGGAGTGAAGTTCGCCCAACGGTTTCATCGACTTGGTACTGCGAAGCGAGAGCGACCTCGGCCTCGGAGCCACTAGTTGTGGTGGAGTTTCTGGAAGTGTCGACCGAGCCGCCACTTCTGTTGCCTTAACCCTGGAGGGAGGTGGCCGTGTCGTCGAGGAGCAGACAGAGGAAATATGCAGATTATTGTGCATCGGCGCCATGTCCTCTTCAGCCTCATCGCTATCCGTCTCATATTCGCTGGTATCGTCGTGACTATTGTCGTCGTCACCATAGTCATCATCGTCACTATCCTCGTCCTCGTCGCTTTCTTCTGCGGCAAGCTCATCTGCGTTAGCCCTCACCAAGTCACCAAAGTCGAACTCTCCGGCAACACCATTTATCAAAACCTGTGCTGCCTCGTCTTCTGCATCCGCGTCCATCTCCGTGCCTTTCTGGGCACGTCTAAACCTGCTCCTGAGCTTTTCTTCATGGGCGATCTTGTTCAGGTAATGCCAGTGCATCACCTTGTCGACTTCTTCCATGATCTTTGCCCTCTCTTCACCCCCCGCAGGCAGCACCGTCTCGAGTACAATCTTGTTGCCTTCTCCATCAAGGCCGGACGCACCAATGCCCTCGCGGATCGCGGTAAGGAATCGTTCGATCCATTTCATCAGGTTGTCAAAAAGACCTTGGCCCTTGGAATGGACTTTGTGCACAAAAGAGTAAAAAGATTGCTCGTGTCGATTCACGAGATCAATGAAAGCTTGCACGGTAGATGAGGGGTCTGACTGTGAGACTAGAGAAGAGTGAAATGGGTGGAGAAGCGCGACGGCATTGAAGTCAACTCACGATCTTCTGTTCGTTCGACTGTGCGGATGAGGTCATTGATAAAGTTCTGCAAGTCCCCTAGCGACTCTGCGATGCTTGCTGCTCTGTACACTTGAGCGAGCGGCGTGTAAAAGATGGTAATGATGTCCTTGAGCAACTCCGCCGTGACGCCCTATGTATCAGATGAGTGAGCGACTGACGAAGCGTGACGCGACAGTCTCGCCTCAAAGATGAGCGCAATCAGTTGCTCCCGATCCCTAAGCCTCAAGTGTAGCTTGACGAGGACCCTCAGATCCTCAAACAACCACGCTTCCTCGTCAGTGGGTCCCTCTTCGCTATCACTCTCGGCTCCTTTGCCCCTCCCCTGCCGTTGCTTCTCACTCATCCACGCGGCCCACTTGATCCACGATCTATCCACCCGCGCTGCAAGCGACCTGGACAACACCGGCTGCTCGGGTCCCATCAGAACGACCTTCAAAAGGTGAGTATGTTTGAGCCGGGCGTTTACGCGATGCATCTCCTGGATTTCACGAGGGGCGTGGACGAACAGGCGAACTTTCTCACAAAGAGCAGGAGAGTCTATCTTGGCAGATACATGTTCAATGTAGGTATTCAAGGATCTGACTTCTTCAGTAAGGGAAGAGGTGAACATGCTAGATGGATTTGCATGAGGGAGGAAGCGGTAGCAAGCAAGAAACATACCGTTGAAGGAGGCTACGGCCGCCAAAGGGTTGTGCGAGAAAGATGTCGAGGACATTTCGTATCATCGACACTGGGTTGCTTATCTTGAGAGCAGCCTTGAGAAGGAAGTAAGGAACGAGCCCATGTATGCGTTTCAGACTGGCAAATGTCTCTGAAGAGTTGTCAGAAGCCACGAATGTCTGAAATATCGTCGATGCCAATCTATAGCGAACATGGGGGAGACAAGTAAGGTCGAGGTGGCGGTCAGAAGGGAAGGTAGACCGACGAAATCCTCGCCCACTCCAGGACAGCCTGATAATTCTCTGGCAATTGTCTGACGTGCGGGGTGATTTTGATGATTGCGAACACGTGGCTAAGACCATCTGAGCGCCAATAGATTAGCTTGAAACAAGACGCCCGTCAAGGGGAGACATTACCTCTCCCGACGATCTCGCCTTTAACAGTGCTGACGGCTTCTCTGAGTTGATCGACCCTTGCAGAGATCTGGCGTGCAAATTCCTTCCTACCCTGTTCCCTAACGCGATCAGCCTCCTCCCTGCGTCGGGCATCCTCCTGTTCCTGTGGGGAAAGCCTGGTAGGTCCGCTGAAGAGGAATGAACGGAGGACGGGCGATGAGGAGAAGGGAGGGGTTGCGAGCAAGGTATGGAGGTAAGCACGGAGAGTGAGGCGGTTCTTCTCTCTAGAGAGACGGGGTGGTGGGTGTCCACCATTCGACTGGGTGGCATAAAAGCTGCCGGGGACAGAGGGATCCTGGAGTAGGGAGTCTGACAAGGGGTTTTCGGAGGAGAAGGTATGGTCTGATAGTGAGGGGGAGGGAGGGATGGGGACATCGACCGCTGTGCGGTCCTTGGGTGGTGGAGATGGCACAATAAAGTCGGGGTGGGCTTTTCGGAGCTGGAAGGTGTGAGCATAGATGTGGAGGGGAATAAAGGACAAACCTCGTCTGCAAGCGTCCTGAAATCGCCGTAGCGGCGGGCAACGCACACTTGTCTGTCATGAGAGAGGGTTGTACGAATAAGGAACTCCTAGAGGGGGTCAAATGCTGTGAGGGACAAGAAAAGGGGTGCATACCTCGTGCACACGAGACCTGACGCGGCCCTTGTCGATTACTGTGCGGACACAGACGATATTGACGTGAAATAGGCTGGTGCGGGTGGCGTGCTTTGCGAGACGTTTGCTGACGGTGCGCTCAAGGGACTGGAGATCAGCCTGTGAGAGCCTGAGGACGTCTTCTGGTTCGTCGAGTTTGATGGCAGAGCTGAGGAACATGGCAAGGCTGCGCTCGACCCTGGCGATGAGCTTGCGAGGGGCAGGATCGTGTGTATCGGAGTCGTCGAGGAGGATAGATGGGGAGAGATTGCGGGCGAGGACGCTGTCGACAAAGGGCTGGAGCTTGTCAGAGTAAAAGTCGTTTGGGGCGGCGGCCAGGAAGGGGAAGGAGAGGACAAAGTGGCGGAAGAAGTACTTGAGAAAGGGAAGATCGAGCCTGGGGAGACGTGAGCGGTGGGGAGCAAAGGGGGGGCCGAGGTAGGCGAGGGTGGAGGCATTGTCAGCGGGGGCAGATGTGAGATCATGGAGCTCAGTGCGGAGCTGGAGGAGGACGAGGGACTTTTTGAGGTAGTGGGCGCGGATTGGGGTGAGGACGAGGGACGGGTCGGGGAGGGGGGAGGACATGGAGGATGAGGCCAGGAATGTGTGGATTACGTCATGTGATAATAGGGCTACTGGCTATTGATTGGGTGTGTACACTTTATGGCCCTTGTACGTCCTCCGGTTGGGCTCGTCGAGCAGCTTTTTGAGCTTCCCGGCGACCTCTTTGACGCCCTGACGACACTCTTCCATCCCACGCCAGGTGGCTGCGACACTCCAACACTCGGAGCAGGCCTTGGACGCCTCGTTTACCGTGTCGAGTTCGAGCTCGCCGCGGTGGTGGAGGACGACGACAAGGTCGATGAGCCTGTTGAAGCCGGTCTGCCATGTTGCGATCCCCCCGTCCGGGTTGGTGGATGCGTCTGTGACGAGGTAGGAGGAGGCGAGACCGATAGCGCGTCGGAGGACGGTCTGGTCGATTGCGAGTGCATCGCGGGTCATCTTGGCGAGGACGTTGAGGACAAACTGTGCATAGTCGGTTGGGTAGTTCTGATTCTAAGCGGGTGTGAGTGTAGATGTAGCACGAGACGAGATGGACATTCCTGCATGTCTATCTGGATGGTGAACATGGCAGGGTTTGTGAGAAAAGCGGCTGGGTCCATGCTGGTGAGATGGAGGAGCGGAGGGGACTTGCCTTTGGATGTTTGATGATGGTTGTCGACGACCAAAACTTTGCTGCTGTCCCACCAACTCGTCTCATGTCTCTTCTCGCCCTCTTCTCGCCTCCTCCCCCCTCCCTCTCCGACGACTACACCGGCACCCAGTTCCGCTGGCGTTTTCTCGTATTCAGACCCGCTCGTTCGTCCTTTCTTTGCCTTCTCTTCCCCCCTCTCTCATCTCCCCCCAGTTTTCGTCCCACAGGCCTCTCTCCTCATCGCCGTGCTCCTCTACCTCACCTTCGCACTCTACGGCAAGTATCGCAACCAACGCACCGCCAACGCCCTCTACAACGCCCTTCACCCCCTCCTCGCTCACAACTTCTCCGCACCCGCCTCCTCATCGGGCCTCATCTCAGATGGTTCAACCGACTTTTTCGTCTTCTCCACAGGCAGGCGCGCCCTCGTCTCCCTCCACACCGTCCTTTCCCTCGTCCCCCGCCAGGACCCCCTCCATCTGCTTCTCCAATTCCTCTGGCAGCTCTACGACCTCCGCTACCACCCCAGTGATCATCTCTCCCTCGACTTCCTCCTCGATCCCGAGGCCGCTGCTGCACTCCCAGACTTTGTATGGGCCATCGTAAACAAGTCCGAGCTCACCACCATCAAGGACAATCGATGGGATCTCGTCCGTCTTTTCCCTTGTCTTCCTTCATCTCCTCACTCTCTTTACAGACGTTCACTCGTACCTCCGAACACACCAATCTCCCCTCCGCCTTCTCTCTCATGTCCGAGTTTGCAGATGTCTCCGACGCCCTCTTCAAACTTCACCTCAGCCCCTCCACCACCCTCTCCACCCTCCTCGCAACGCCCCCCTTCCTCACCTACCTCCGCTCCCTCTCCATAACTGACCAGCCCCACGAAAGACCCCAATCCGCTACTTCCTACATCGCACAAAAACATACCGCCAAGCGTGTCCTCCTCGACATCAACCTTCCCGGTCCTCACCGCACCAGGGACATCCTCCCTCTCGTCGACGCCGTCTTTGCTCTCGTTGATCTATTGGCAGCCGGAAAAGTCGTCTTGCGCCCAGAGACAAGGACAAAGATCAGAAAGGTGAGAGAAGACGTCGAAAAGGAAATCAAAGAAGATGAGGTCAAGGAAAAGAAGGAAGAGGTCTGTCCCCTCCCTTCATGCCATGTCCACTTTTCCCATCCTTGCTCTAGGCTGCCGAAGATAAAAAAGCCGCCAAACGCAAGGCCGAGCAAGATAGGATCGCAAAGCTCAGCCCCGCCGAGCAGAAAAAGGTCTTGTCTTCTCTCTCACGTCTCCTGTACCGTCTCTCACATCCCGATCACCAGCTTCTCGAGCGCACCCACAAACGCACAATCAGAAAATCTCAGGGCAAGGTCGTCCGCAAGGCATAGCTCTCCCTCATCATCCTTGCCCCTCGCCTCCGGTGGTAACATAATCTTTGCTACATTCTAGTATCAGCTTTTCAATCATAGAGTTTCACGTTTAAAGTGCTCATTCATGTGTGATGCACCCTCCATAAGTACATGCCTGGTGTCTAATAGGTAATGACGGATCAAGACCCACCAGCCCCCACACGACCGTCCCCTAGAGTCGTACCAGGTGAGGGGTCCCTCGTAGCAGGCACACTCGGCCCACCCACGTCCGCTTCACTTTTCACGATTCCCAGTCTTGCTCCCCAACTCATAAACACCCGCAACAACCACATCGGCCCCATGGCCTCCCTCTCCCCCTCTTCCATACCATCTCCCAGCGCACCCTTCTTCTCGACGCCAGATTCCTGCTCGCTCTCTGTCTCGTCCTCACCCTCCGAGCGTTCGCCGTCCGCAACGATCGCCCTCTCTTCTTCCGCTTCCGATTCCGTTCGTCCCAAGGCATCCACGGGACATTCTGTGCCATCGAGCCTCCATTGAGACGTCCATCGCCGTCGTCCTTTGACCTTGCCCGCCCTCCGTCCCCTCGGACCCATCTCCTTTCCGACCGCGCTGGGTCCGTGTCCACCAGCGCCCAGTACATTCTCCCTCCCGAACACAACGCTCCGCAATTCCCATACCTTCCTCCTTACCTCCCTCGTTGAAGCCCACATGTCGTCTGCTCTCAGCTGCGCGGCCTCGTACTGGAGGGCCGGGACGGCTGGAGGCACCGGAAGCGCGTGAAGCGCGGCCACAACAGGCGTGAGGCCCGGTGGAGTGTGGGTTTGGAATGCAGACGGCGGTAATGCAGGCAAGGTGGATGAGATCGCAGCCGTGGGGGACGTGGTAGCTGGGCTAACCGGGCCAGCAGGATGATGGGAGGTGAGTGCATCGATCATGGGTTTGTGTGCTGTATGTGCATTGCGAAGCGCGGTCGAAGCATGAGCAAGGGTCGCCGTAAGGTACTATTCGCCGCGTCAAAGGCTGGCACCGAAAATGAAAACGGCGTACACACCTCGAGACACCTTACGACCCCTTCTAGATGTGCCTCTCGCCTCCGCATCATGAGAATCTGTCCGCACAGCTCGACATCTATGCGCATCCAGTCCGGACGCAGCACAGGTATGTGCTGCACGGAAGGAATATCATGGAACGTGTGTCTTTTGTCAATCGACAGATCACATCTCAGCGATCAACTTGGCGAACGCAGTCGAAGAAACCCACCGTCTGGTCCGACGCAGAACCACTCTGCTTTCCTTCTTTGCGATGTTTTCTTGCGGAACCCGTGCTTTCCACCACGCCTCTCCACGGCCTCCTGTGACATGCTCAAATTCATTCCAGGTCGAAACCTGTCGTCCTTTTTCGCCTACTCCGTTGTCATAGTCAGGCCTTTGCGATCCCAGAGAGTCGCCGATTCGCTGCACGTTCTCCGTACCAACGAGGTTGGCAGAACTGACGTCGGAACCGCCGAGAGTGAAAGGGTTGTGAGTTCGTGTGACAGCTGGACACCGAAAGGTTCATTGATGGTAAATCGATAACCCTTGCGCAAGTCGTCGAACAACGTACATGCGGGTGACACTTGTCCACTACTCAAGAGTTCGTCCTCATCTCCATCATCACTGCGCTTGGGGACTGAGAATGATTCGAAAACATGGACGGCTAGGCAGAAACTGACTGTGATAACACGACAGCAGGAACTCCAAGACCCCGGAGCTCTGAGGCTGGGTATACGTGCCCTGACGATGACGACTGCGTGGACAGCGGAATGGCAACAGACGACGTACGTCCCCCGAATTTGGCGGGAGACGAAAGGTCGACCGATTTCTTGGAGCGGTTGATCCTGTGTGCATCAAGACGAGGTTTGATCGACAACGATGCTCGAAAACTTACCCTGTCCACATCTCGAGTCGCTTCTGCACCTTTCCCGACCATGCCCCTCCGAAAGCCAGTTCGTCATCACCAAGATTCTTTATCACGGGGTCGTCCACGTCGCTTGACGTAAGTTTGTCCTTGTCCCTCTCCCAACTCCTATCTGTCTCCCTCTCACGATCTATCGCCCGCCCCCTCCCTTCCGCACGTTCTCGCATCCTTCCGAGGACCTCGACTTTGCCAGACCACAACGCCTTCAAGCTACCCCCAACTCTTTCCTTCTCCTCCATGCGCTCCTTGAGGTTTTCCCCGTCCTTGCCCAATTTCTCCTTGTCTCGTTCCCTCTCTACATCCTTTTCACGTTCCTTGTCGCGCCCGCGCTCACGGCCACTGACAATCTCTCGAATAAACACTCCCAAGTCAGCGGTAGGCGCACCAACGGACCCTGGCCCACCTCCAGACCCACTCACACCCACTCGCCCTACCAGTCCCATAACGCGCCCCCCAAGCGACCTCCTCTCCTCGTCCGTCGCCTCGGAGTCAGAGGTTGGATCCAGTCTCGACAGGATTACACGATGGACCTTCCGGGAGTCCGAATGTCGAATTTTAGCATCATGTTGAGAAAGCAACAACTTATGCAAGGCGAGCGTGAGGTAGGTGCTGGGCGTAGGCATAACCGCCGAAGCAGGGTTGGAGATGGTAGTCGGAGGATGCGTCGATGGATGGTGGATGACGGGGCTGCTCATCAGGGAGCAAGAGTTTATCGTTGATAAAGTGATTGGAGGAATAAATGGCTGGTTTGGTAGGACAGGCGACGCGTTCAATGATACGTTTCCGCTTCCAAGCCCCGGATTGGAGTTGCCGGATTGTGCGGACACGGTTAAAACTGGAAGCGTCTGTGAGTGTACCCACGACGATAAAACATGTAGGAACTCGTGTGGATGAAGAAAGGGGTCCTTGGTGATGGTTGGTACCCAGGCTACAAGCTTGTTACGCGTCGAAAGAATGAACGATAAAAGTGCAGCAATCACGCTGGGATCTGCGATGCGCTCTGTCGACTGCACGCAGGCGTGTTGGCACGTTACACACAATACTTGTGCAGGTAAGAACCTACCTCAGAGCCGACCAAACTTTCGCCAATCTCGGCGACCCATCTACGTAGCCCATCAATGGTTACATCACACAGCAACCCGTCAAAGGCTGTGGCCGAGGCATACAGAGGTGGCAAGGGAAACATGCCGCATATCGCAAGTGCTGCTTGTAGGAGCTTGACCAGCTCAAGCACATAGGTCGTAAAGTGAGGATGCCGCGATGGCCCTGGGGTGGCACCGGTGTGCGATACATTGAGGTTGATGGCATTCATTGGGTGAGATGACGAAGGAGGGAGTGTCGGGGCATCGGGAACAGCAGGCGAAAGCGTGGTGACAGGTTGCGAGTACGTCCGTGTGTGTGTGCGAGAGTGCGATTTGGATCGAAAGGCACCTGTAGGTGGCGGTCCATCAGACAGGAAATACGTTGACTTGAAACGATCTTTCGTTGTATCGCTGCCAAGAAAGCTTGACTGGTAATGCCCGCGGAGTAAGGACATATGGGTACCTTGGTTCCTCGAGAGTGACTGCACTCCGACCGCTACACCCCATGCGAAGCAGATTGATGTTCGAATAAAGCCGTTCTTGCGCAGCGAGGAAGTCGCCATTAGGAATGTGCACGATGGTATAATCCGAGCGGAAGTGAGCGAGGGAAGTCACCATGAGTGTTCCCTGTGGTGTCTATCCATCCATGAGCACACACGTTATGAAAGAGCACATGTGCAGCTCTCACTTCTCTGGGCCGTGCACCATCCTGCTTGCGAAGGTGTTGTACAGCCGCCTTGAACTCGGCGTCCGCCTCCGCAGAAGTCATGGTTGGGACAGGACTGAGTGCAGTTACAACAATCTAGTGCAAGCATTCGTCAAGCACGAGATGGTATATGGTCAGTGGTGAGACGTGCCTTGTGCAAAGGATCGCCGGTGTACACTGTCAGCACGGTGACTGGTCGCGTACGCTCCACTATCCTGAGGGACCGTTGAACTACAAGCCCTATGCGCCGGTGGGTGTGCTCACCACTTCTCAACAGCATAGACCTGGTAACCTACGAGCTCCATTCGCTCGACAACGATCTCGAACCGGCACTTGCGCCCGATCCAGCGTTCTCCATCGGTACCATCACCCTGCTCGCTGCCCCATATACCCGGGAAGGATGGAGGACCAGATTTGTCCACGGAGGTAACCGTGGATCC
The DNA here is from genome assembly GCA_038092915.1 of Boletus pseudopeckii. Lineage (NCBI taxonomy): Eukaryota > Fungi > Basidiomycota > Agaricomycetes > Boletales > Boletaceae > Boletus > Boletus pseudopeckii. The sequence continues at coordinate 45,536 of JBBPRH010000125.1, forward strand.
CGAGCGGGAACGCATACCAGATAATCTGCCGGTCGTTGGTTTCATGCGTGGAGAGCGAGTCGGTGGGGAGGGCGCTAGGTAGGGTGTTGGCGAGCGGACTGTTGGTATTAAAAGACGCAATGGCGGAGGAGGACCCCCGCTCGGCCTCGCCATGACAAGTAGACAATCTCAGTCGTCGCATCGCAAGGTAGGGTTAAATGTGACGTCGGTGTGACAGTTCGTGACAGTAACGTGACTCGATCAAAAATAAGAGTCACGCTCGCGACTAAGTAAGTACCAGTACACGGACATGCAACAAATGCCAAAGGAAAATAAAATAAAAAGACAAGTGAGGTGATGCACAATGCTAAAGGATGGGATACAGTTAATAATAGTAGATGACGACTGAGTGATTGGCTAGTGTGATCGTAGAGAAAAGGTAGGAAGGTGTGGATTACATACAAGACGGTAGTGTGGTCTATAGCACGATGCAACCACTCGTGAACCACCTAGAGGGTCTGTCAATGTCATTCGGCGTGAAAAAAAGCGACTGACCAATTGCTATTCAGTTGCTCAATCCAACCGACTACCATTCTCAATCTCAGACGCGCACTTTTGACGGGCAAGAGTTTTGCTTTCTCGTGCTCGTCAATGGGGAGAACCATGCCCATCCAGAATGAGAATGCACCGGGGTCGGTGTCGGGAGGCTGTGGTCCATAGGTGTAATTGAGTCGCTGTACGACCCAAGGAGCGGTACCGGCACGGAGTTGGCTCAAAAATGCGTGACATGTGGCCAAGAGTGTTGGAATAGAAAGGAACTGTTGAGAAGTAGTAGATAAGGTTGAATCCTGAGGGCAAGTGGGGGACGGAGGAGGAGAAACGCGACGGGCTATCCGAGTGAGCAGGGATTGAGGGGGTGCAGCGTCGTCGTCTTGGGTTGCCCATAGGGCGAGATCGTCGTCGTAGTCGTCGATGCGCTCGACCCTGCCGACCATGTAACCGTCGAGGGAGCCCTGTTCTAGTATTCGGATGCGATGGGTACCCCAGGCCTCGACCATGCTACGGCCATCGTCAAGCATCTGTACGCTCTTTATTTCGAGCATGGTGCCAAACTCGGAGCCAGCATTTGAACCATGACCAGGGATGGGGGCGGCGCGAGGGGGCATGATCATTCCTAGGGTGGGGGAAGGTCTCTCGAGACAACGGCGGAGCATCAAGCGGTAGCGAGGCTCGAAAAAGTGGAGGAGGGTGGGCATGCCGGGGAATGAGAGGTGACAGGCAAAGATGGGGGTGTCCAAGCGAGCATCACGCGCTTCGCGCTCTATTGCGTCGCCACGAGTAGCATAGGCGTCGGGGAAGGCACTGAGGACTGAAGGAGAACGGGTGAGCAGGGCTGGAATGAAATGTGGTACTCACGGAGAGAGAGGATGATCTTGTTGTGGGGATGTTGTTGAAAGAAGGCGAAACCGGGAAAATCTTGGCGACAGAGAGGACAGAGCATGCTGTGGTCGAGGGAGCGCTGGAGACACTTTGAACAGAAAGTCTGTGGGGATGTGAGATCTGGGGGGAAGGGGTAGAGGAGGGATACGCACATGTTGACAGGGGGTGGTGACTGGTTGGTAGAGCAACATGAAGCAAATTTCGCAAGTGAGCTCTGTGGCGAGGGCCTTGTCAAAGTCATGGAGAGGATGGCGGTGGCGGTGAGGGGAGGTGAGGTGAGGATCGGAGGGAGATGGGAGGGAGGGGTCGTCTGGATCGGAGTCGTCATCGGAATTGCCGAATGGGACAGGGAAGCGCACGGGGAGATCTTGCGGGGTGTGGAGGAGGTGGATGATGTTGTTTATCCTGACGTCTAAACCGCGTGGGGGGAGGGATTCGGTGTCGAGGGGGGCGGGGAAGAACGCGACGCGGGAGGAGGGGGGAATGTTGGGTGTGAATGACTGGTGCTGGGTTGAGCAGCCGGGGATGGGGCAGCGGGATGAGCGGACATGCACGGCGCAGAGGGAGTGGCCACAGCGGAGGGTAGTTGGTACGGAGAGGATGGTAGCGGGTGGACAGAGAGGACAGTGGAAGATGGGGAGGAGGTCACGGGGGGAGGGGAACATGAGCTAGTGAATTGAACTAGTAGAGAGGATGGAGGTACTTATTAGTATAGGAAGCGCGCAGACAGCGAACGGGCAACACGCAGACACGCACGCACGACGTCGGCGGGGGATCCGTCTCGACGTCCGCAACAACGAGCTCGCCATCACGATCCGTTCCTCAGATCGAACTCGTCACGTGTCATGCATTTTTTAATATTCACTAGCAAGTATTCGACTACAGATTGGACACATTCGTAATGGGCCAGTTACTGTTCAGTGTGAGCATTCGAAACAACATAAAAAAGTATTCTCACTATTCCGTCGTGGCCCGTTTGTACCCGTGTCGCTCGATAAATTCATCTAGCTGCGACGGACCACGTGACCCATATGGGTAGGGCAGCGGTTTCGGTGGGACACCCATCTGTCCATCTATCCAATGCAGGATCGGTGTGAAGATCTGTATTTCTTCATCAGATCCCACCCACACCTCCTCTACCCATCACACCCACCTTCCATGCCACATCCAGCTCGTCGTCTCTCACAAAGTTTGAGTGATCGCCCTTGAGTGCATCCAGAATAAGCACCTCATACGCCTCGGGGATCTTCGAGTCCGTGAACCGCCTCTTGTAGGTCAGGTCCATCTCCGTCGGAAATGCACGGAACGAGTATCCAGGCGTCTTCGTGTTCAGCTTCAGATACACCGCTTCCGACGGTTGGATCCGCACCACCAACTCGTTCCGCGAGATGTCTGCAAAGATCCCCTCCGTCACATCTTTGAACTGCACACGAATCTCCACCTTGGCCTCGTTCAGCGCTGCGTTCCCACTCCATGTCATTCATGAACACCACCCGCTGTCAGCCTCACTTACCTTTTCCTGCTTTCAGGATGAATGGCACCCCATCCCATCTTGGATTCTTGATCCAAAGCACCGTCGCCGCAAACGTAGGGCACACAGAATTCTTCGGCACCGTGTCGTCGTCCAGGTAACCCGGCTTCCCGTTCGCCGCCACGTATTGGCCCAGAAGCGTCTCATCAAACTTGATGGCTGGGATCGAACGTAGCACCTTGACCTATCCCATACGTGAGAATACAGCACTATAACGTTCGTGGCACACCACACACACCTTTTCGTCCCGGATATCCTCCGCGCTGAACGACACCGGCCGCTCCATCGTCAAGATACTCAGGACCTGCAGCAAATCTGATCGCGCCCATGCGTTGCTGTGAGTACACCATTCCCACACCCTCCTCTCCAGCACTCACGATTCTGCAAAATATCTCGGATGATACCAAATTCGTCAAAGTATCCACCACGACCTTCAGTCCCGAATGGCTCCTTGAACGTGATCTGGACATTGTCGATCGAATTTCTGTCCCACGCGGCATTCATCGCGACGTTCCCAAACCGTAACACAAGCAAGTTCTTGACCATCTCCTTCCCTAGATAGTGGTCAATTCGATACGTTTCATCCTCCTTCCATGACTCCTTGAGTGCACCGAGAAGGCTCCGACACGATTCAAGGTCCTTTCCAAACGGTTTCTCCACGATGATGCGGTTGATCCCCTTTGTGGAGTAGCAGTAGTCTTTGATGTTTTTCGCCACAGGCACGAACACGGAAGGTGGGAGCGCAAGGTAGAACACACGGTTGACCTCGCGAGTCACATATCCCTTTTCAATTTCCTCGAGATGTTTCCTCAAGTTGACGAACGACTCGACGTCCTCGTAACCACCAGCGACATACGTCGACACTTTCTTGAACTCCTCGAGCTTGGCCGCGATGGTAGCATCATCATTCGGGTTCTTGATGTAGGATGTGGTCCGTTTTTGATGCTCTTCAGTGTCCATTTTTGTGCGGGCGTAGCCGACGATATGGACATCTCTGGGGAGATAACCGATGCGATAAAGGCCGAACAAGGCGGGATAGGTCTATATCCACGTGAGGAAGGGTGTGTGGTAAGAGGAGACGAAATGGCGGACCTTCTTCTTGGCCAAGTCGCCAGATGCACCAAACACTGGCAAGGACGTGGCGGATCAGAGGTAGTTGGAGACAAGGAAGAGACAGGGGCGCACCTACGATAACGGTGTTGTTTCTGAGTGCGTCGCCGCTGGTTTCCATGGAAGGGATTGTCCCAGAGCGGGCACGATGCTGTTGTTGCGCAGACATTGTGGGGGGAAAGGCTGCGACTTGGGGAGGCAGAGGGGGATGCTTTATTGGCAAGGGACGTGAGATATGATTTGATAAATCAATTCTCCGTCAGCGGATACCAAAAGCGGAAGTTTCGCGGGTAGGCGGCGACGCACACTCTGAATCGGCCCGCTCCTTGCCGTTCCCCATGTCCGACTCTAATCCAACTATCAAACACTTCCAGGACCTCGTCTCTCCAGCGTATGCAAATGCAGACCCCACTGCATTACACGTACGCGCCAGCGCTCTCCTCGCCCGTCTCAAGGCCCTCAACAGAACCGCCAACGCCGCAACCCGCACACACAAACAGGCTACCGCAGATGCCCGCCAGGACATGGATCAGACACACCTCGGTCTCCAGAATCTCCTCTATGAAAAGCGCCACCTCGAGCGCGAGATCGACAAATGCCGCCAATTTGCGTATGTCCTCCCACTTTCCTTTTCCGCTCCTACCTTGACCCCACGTAGCTCCATATACCAGGACGTCCCCCTACACTCCCTCCCAGAGTTCCAGGAACTCGCCCCACCAGAGGCTCGTACCCCGGACGTCCTCGACAACCCACATCAATTAATGCTCAACCGTCTCAGCTTTGAGCTTGTAGAACGGCAGAGGTAATCCCTCCGTGCGCCAAGTCTTTTGTGAAGCGGTTCCTCAGTCCCTCATCAGACTCGATCTCCGACGCAAAGACCTCATGGTCCAAAAGGAGGAACTTCTCAAGCAGAGCAAGATAAAGATCGCGACCGTGGAAAGCGTCAAGCTGCAGATAGACACGCTCATGAAGGTAAAACTTTCTTTCGCTGTGACTCCGTTCGCACTCATGGCTTCTCAGGCTGCTGCAGACATTCAGAAAAAAGTTGATGAGCTGGTCCCACCACTAGTTTCGCCATCCGCGCCCACGACCCCGGCTCCCAGCTAGCCGGGCGTGTTCCCAGCAAATTCGGCTGCCTTGTTCGTGCGCCTGGTACTCTGCTTTGCCACATGTTCCGAACAAGCCAACGAGGCAGGTGCTACTTCAAAAATTCCCTAGATAACGGTACAACAGGATACGAGGGTGCGATAGATTCCGAGAGTATGTAGTGGCACAGTGATTAGAAAAAGTAGGGAGATAAATTGCATCCGAGGAAAAGAGGGGGGGGTATCCTCCTGAACGTTCAAAGAATCGCAACAGGATGTTTCTGGAAACGTGATAGCAGTGTACACAGGGTCAGGGACTGGAAGAGGACGTGAGTCGATGTGTATTCTAGGCGCATTAGTGTTGGATGGCCAACAGGACGTAGGTCATCAGGAGTCGTCGACATCTTCGCTGATGCTGCCAACGTCACTCATTTCTTCGTCTTCATCCTCCTTGCCCTTTTCTGTAGCGTCAATCGCATCCTTGGTTGCGAACCGCTGCACATATTCTACACGGGGGAGACGAGACTAAGCACTAAGCACCGAAATCAACATCGATCAACTTCACTTACCTTTAACTTTAGCTTCGTACTCCTTTGGGTGCCGCATCATCAATGCCGCTGCTTCCCCGTTGAGGGGATCGTTTGGATTTGGGTAGCGGAGGAGTTGTGGCAAAAATACTTCAAAGATGTTGATCATATCTTGACCCTAGTTCATCCACAGAGTCGCACGCGATGTTAAAAACGCACACGCACCAAACATAGGCGACCAGGTCTGGTTGATGACATCCAAACACACCGAGCCACTCCTCCACGGTGTGTCGATCAGTACTCCAACGACCTTGGTGCTGGCGAGACCACTTACAGTTCGTCGATATTGGGGTGGAAGATCTTGTTCATGAACCCAATACTGGGAGATTTGTATGGATAATCAGCTTGCAGCTCAACGTGTATCTTCCATATTCCGCCTGCAAACGGAGCTGCGGGATGTGATTATAAGCATGGCTCGCGAGAACACGGGGGTGACTCACTTTCTGGCGGTCCGTGGAAACGGACATAGAACTCGCGCATGTTATCATTTACAAGGGTGACCTCGTAATCCGACATCAATCTACAGGAAGGCAAGGTGAGAGATGGGGGACGGGTTGGGAGGAAGAAGCACTTGCAACTTCATGACATCGGTTTCGATGCGGCGCTTCGTCGAGTGTTTCGGAACGTGTGTCAGTCCCAGGTGTATATGGATAAACGGGAGTGTACTCATCATATTGGCTAGCGTTAGGTTGGTGATTCAGGAAGGGTGCAGAACGCGAATCTCTCTCAAAGACTGGCTGAATGACGACTTATCGGCTGCCGGAGATTCTCATGCGGCGCTGGAACGGAACGTTCCTTTTCCGGTTGCGACCGACCGGAAATCAGCAAATATCAACCGGCCAGCGCCGTATTATCCAACAACATTCCTTGCCAGAGGATGGCTCCCAAAAACAAGCGTACGCGATAAGATACAGGATACACTGAGAAACAAGAACATCAAAGAACAATATTTCATGAGCCCATCCGGCTGGATGGACCACTTCGTTCGGGGGCAGTGTCGTAGTCATGAACTATATCAGTAGAAAGCCCACTCTTCTGTGACGCAGTATTCGTCGTATGGGCTGCACGGGTGATCCTTTCGGTAACCAGTCTTGGGGCGCCCATAGGCAGCAGCGTTGCGTTCAGCAGACGGTGCGTTGTATGCAGCAGGCGCCCTCCGGCCACCAGCTCCGACCACATTGCTTTCCCCAGTCCCGCTGCTCGAGGAGAAAAGGCGGCGAGGATGAGCCAAGTCCACATCAACACTAGACTGGTTGTATGCTCTCATCGCCAAAAGGAACGCTATAGACCGACCTCAATCAGACGCATGATAAAATAGATTGACCAAAGGGGCATACCCAACCAAAATGCACCGATTGCCGCAATCAAGATAAGTTCTTCCTGGTTCTGCGACAACACTCGGCCTTGACCTTGTTGTCGATGATGCTTTATCACCCTGCAACGTTTATCTGTCGAGCACCTTTTCTCATAAACATCCAGGTCAAACACTTACAGGAAAATAAGAGCTCCAATGGCCAGAACTGTCACCGATGTTTGTGTCAGGTGGACGACCTCTAGAGAATGAAAAGCTCAATTCGGTGTTTCAGCAACTCGGAAATAGAGACTTGCGAATGGAGTGAGGCAACATTCTCATGATGAAATGTCCGAACACCAACGCAAGTATTACTGGTTATTGTATCTGATGAATTTCGCATATCTTTGCGTTGAAGTCTCAGACAACACACCTTTTACAACATGTCTGAACGGATGCTCGGTGAACAATGCCATGTCGTTCGAGGTTGGAGTACACGAGCGAGGAAGCGGATAAGGGGCGGGTGGGAACCACACAAGAATATTTTCCCGCTCTTTTTCTGACACCAGACACGAGGCACCCAGATTTATTACAGTATATTTTGGGTGCGTCGAAACGTAACTATGGACATCTATTGTATACAGAAAAAAAAAAACAAGAACCGAGCATGTAGATCATCATGTCATCCGAAACATTCGAGTCGTCAGCGTCAACCAAACCCACGTGTTATCTCGCACTTGGGAGCTCGAGACAGGGATCTATCGTAGACCTGTAATGAACCAAAATTGTAATGCCCTCAGGCTGATACAACACCAGGAACTTGGGTGATCATAGGAGGCCCACCGTTAATACCTGGATGGACAACAATTGAATGACCAGGCATCTGTTGCACAGGCATGCCATGTGTCTGGGGGTATGGACCATAAGCGTAGGAAGGGCCGCGAGGGTATACTGCTTCCGTTGGGTAAGCTGGCCATTCACCAAACCAGCCAAGCTGTGAGATATGTTCCCGCCACGCATAGACGCTACGACACAAACATCAGCCACTATAAATTTAGCCATAGATCAAAGTCAAAGTACCGGCCAAGAGCAACTGCGCGTGTCGTAAGGGTTACCACTATCAAGAAGAAGAATGCAACTGCAGTGAAGGAATTTTCAGAGCATGGTCAAACCAACATCAAGACACGTACACATCACGAATATGGCCCATGAAAGGGCTTCTATCACTTTCATTTCATAACAATAAGTTTCTGCAGACACTGGGTTTCCATTACGATCAGTTTCTGTGACCATGTGGGCATTTCAACTAGCAGCTTACTCATTCCATTCTTCGTCGGTCGTGTCAGACCGGCTTGCCCATAGCACTGGACATAGCCGATGATATCACTGTAATGCATTATTCAATTGCCCACCGTCCGCACAATGATAGGCTTACGCAGACCAGGCACCCATAGCTTTTTGAACTGAAGTGAACACCCTACAACGTGCGCATAGCAAAAGAAAAACACACCTAACCACAGGAACCCTAGAATGAAGTGTGCGGTGACTTCGACGATGGGTTGCGCGAACTGTAACCTGCGCATGGCTCGAACAGAGAAGTACGATGATGTGGATCGACTTACAGAAGGAGGAATACGAAGATCGTCGTTGATGGCACGACAAGCGAGAAGATGGTAAAGTCATCTGGTGGACTGAATGTCTTGAAAGAGGACAAAGACAGACGTGAATGAACGCACGATTAATATTTGGCAAGAAAAGCTCTGCAAAATTGCCCGCCAAGCCGAGCACAGCTCCAGAGAGGCAGAACACGAACACTGGCCACTGATGTAAATCGCTCGAACTACAAGATAAAGCACCACACGTACGGTAGGCTACGAGCCTCAGATTGGTGAAAAGAACAGTCATCCCAACGAAAATTGTCTCAAGGTATTTCTGACAAGGAAGTTGCTCGTCTACAGTTGTAGGGTTGGGGTGTTAAAGGAGACTGGTCAAAACACTGGGACATATCTGGATTGGAGTCGAACCATAAAGTTGCTCCCTTCCCTGAAAGCGGAGTTTGAACGTAACACATGATGGCTGGAGAGCATCCCCCTTTTTTTTTATTTTTTTTTCGACCTCGAGGCTGGTGAGCTGCCATGAACCGCAGCACTTACCAAATTGGGCAGCTTCACTTGGAGATGCTAATCGCATACCGAAAAAATCCGGACTGCTACAACGTTCTGAAACGGTGGTGGAGCACCCTCTAGATTACATCCGGTTCCACGCGTCCAACGTGAACCACAGTGCATACATAATTTTGTATAAAGACTATCCCAAAAAGAACCGTGAGTCAAATATGGTTTAGCCAAAATATCAGAAAGATTTGGAGATAAACGTCAAGCTCATTTCCGTCACCGCCGGGGTGACGCATTTCGCTTGTAGTTGTCTACAGTGTGTGCCCGAATGGGGACCGTGTTGGGGTAGCGTGAGTCGTTCCCGCGCGACCCGTTTCTCCAGAGCTCAGGGTCAGCTTTCTCACCGGCGTGGGCTCTGCCTCTCGAACGAGTGCTGATGGGTGCTGGAAGCTTGGACATAGTTGATCTTGGGCCGAACCAGGGATAGGCCGTAACTGGAATGAACCATACGTTGCGGTTCACTCGATAGTAGTGCTTCAAGGCCATTCCGAGGAGGAAAAGAAGGAATCCCCACACTAGGATAAATTCAGAAACAGGTAGAAATTATAGGCGAGGCACTTGCCCAGGATGACGTTGAACAGCGAGAATGCCTCGAGGACACGATACTGTGCTTGATAGGTTTCCGTAGAGACTAAGATGTCTGGTTGGCACTTGAATGGTATTAAAAAAAAGACAGAAACGTACATCCAGCTACATCGACCACTTGGGAGCCATCCACGGATGAGAAGCACTCAACATCTGCATTCTCCGAGTCAGAGCTGGCTAGAAATGCGCCAAGGGCTACGTCTACTTGAGCACACAATACGACAAGATGTCGTTGAGACGCACCGAGCCAGAAGGTTCCCAATAAACCCAAACATCCGAGCTCTATTCTAGTGGAGACGGGGTTGCGATTGCGAAGAGCACTGCAGATGAGACTGACGGAAGTCAACATACGCACAAATTTTACTTTTGGGATCACTCACAGCACGAGGAGGATCAGCAAGCTCGCGCTGCAGACGAATAATGCGAATGGGACGAATCGAGCTGAGTGGTCGATGAGCGATGGGGGATCATTGGACGAAACAAGGATATCTACTTAGATCTGTGATGACAAGTAGACTCTGGAAGTGAGCTGCGATGGCTAGGCATATTATGGTCCAAGTCAAAACGACGGCTGGAGTGGCGAGTTTGATCACAATGGCAAGCTGAGCACGTGGAGACATACCATAGAGACTCGCTCGAACGATATTAAACTTGGAGGGCATCGCTGACCTTGTAAAGACGGACGAAATGGAGAGAATGGAGAGTCGTTTGCGGCGGGACGACTGGCGCGCCCGCAAAGCTTGCTGCTGAGAGGATGGAATGGGACGAGACGGTTGATATTGGCAGTTCAGGGGAATAGGGTGCGATGGCCGCATCTTAAAGCAAAAATCTATTTGTAGGGAGCACGCGGTATGGGGGTGTTGCAGGATCTTGAAAAGGCGTGGCGAGCAGCGTGTATGAGTCTTGAACGAGTCGAAATTTACGAATCAGCGGGGACACGAGTTTATGACCATGCTCCGCTCAAAAGGAGCGCACGGGTGGCAATTGAAGCTGTGCTTAAAAAAGAGGGAGTGTTTCATCCTCGCGGATGGCCATGGACCTCGAGGCAGCACGTGTACGTGATCGAACGTTCAAATAAGGCAAAACTGCTATCCTCGTGATCTCTGCGTGCGATGAACGTTTCTTTATAAAATGTACTGTCGTCAGCAGAAAAATAAACACCGTGGTGCCTTGCATCAGCACATAAACACTCCCACCACTACCACGTGTTGGACTCTCCGCCCCATAAATCAAGTACCCAAACATCCTTTGGAAGGAGATCATGGAGATGTATTTGGTGTACACGAGAAACGATCTCTAGACACGGCATCGCAGACAGGTCTGGTGAATACCTCGTCCCCTCTAGATCCGGATTAATCACGAGGACATCTCAGACCAGGCGGGCCACGGATCTCCCGCACCTATGAGTCGGGATAGAATCACTTCGACTCGGATGTGGTTCGCGTGAAACCGTTCGCGTGGGGTAATCTTGACCTGACACATCATCTGCAACGGTCTAGCAAGGACCATCGTTCATGCATGGCTGAGACACATCACTCACAATACCCCACCTCTGCAGGTGCGCTTCCCAGAAATCCTCGGCCTGCTTCGCCGGATGCTCATATGCCTCACCTCACCAGTTTGTGCTCCATTGTCAGGCCCCTCTGCCAAGATCGTTATTTCCTACAAGATCAATGGTATTGCGAAACAGGCGCCGTTCTGGACAGTGTCCGGTCTCTGGCTCTCGTTTCAGCCTACGCGCCGCCAGTTTCGATTCATCGGAGAGCAAGAATGCACCACCGAATGACGAGTCAGTCCTGTTTCTTGTGCATTGTCAGCCAGAGCCAATTGCATGGCACATGAACATGGGAGTAGCCAGTAAAGTCCGACAAGCTCAATAACCTTCGAATCTTTACAC